>CAUYPK010111417.1:0-38051 GCA_963574355.1 Loris lydekkerianus | reverse complement strand
GAATATAAATGTCTTAACATAATAACTAAGAAAATGCCAGGAAGGCTATGTTAACCAGTGTGATGAAAATGTGTCAAATGGTCTATAAAACCAGTGTATGGTGCCCCATGATCGCATTAATGTACACAGCTATGATTTAATTAAAAAAAAAGCGAACAAGAAAGATGGGGGGAATGCAATGTGTTATCTCCACTTTGCAGAGACAAACAACAAATGTTAATTCAATCAAATCACAAGAAAGCAGATATCACCACCACTTCCTGTGCTTTGAGTAACAACTGCCCCTTCCACCCCCATTTATAGGGGGATCTTCATTTTCTTCAAGTGTCTGATTGCTTTTCTAACCCTTTCCCACTCTGGCTCCCACTCTTCCTATTACCTAAAAGAAGTCGGATCTGAATGAACAAATGTGGAATACTTCCAGGAAGAGAAATTTCTTGCTTCCTATGGACAAGCAGAAAAAAGAACAAGAAAGTTCTCTCCTTATGTAGCGTTGCCCAACAGATCAAACCGTTAAACACTAGAATAGTACGTTGCAAAGTAACAGCAAATAAAAATAGTAATACATAAAAATATTCATTCCATGACTTACTAGTTTACCTTTGTTATATCCAAATACCATCCTGTCCATAATACATCAATTTACCAGGAGACCCTGGGCATGGAAGTATATTAAACGTAAAACGTCAAATCTATCTGTTGGGTGCCTTATTTCCCCCTCCAAAACTAATGTCTCAAAAACTAATACCTAAAAAAAGGCTTAAATAGAACGATCAGTTTTATTATTGGAAAGCAAAATAACTTATTTCAAATGCAGTAACGGTAGGAAAAGTATTTACACAGCAATGGTTAATCTATCTGAATTTTAGATTTAATAAGCTAAGCTGCTTGACTCTCTTTTGCATTTTCGAATATGTGCTTTGAATCTGCGAATCTGATCTGATTCGAACCTTCATACTCCCACTAAAAAGAGATCGTAGCTGAGTTACATTTGGAGAGGGAAGTAGAAACCCCTCTGAGAGCCAGGACTGGACGCAGGTAGGGAGGGATTTCAGGGCTATAAAGACCAAGGGTAACTTTTAGAGCTGAGCTGTTTTTGGAACTTTGGAATGGAATTCTAAAAATTTAAATCTCATTTCAGAATGGAATTTAAAAATCAGTACTTTCGAATGAAGCTAATGAACTCAGGAATCCAGGGAGAGTGAGTTTGAACTCCGTGTGGTAGCTCTTCAATTACACTCAAGAATAACGTATGTGCAAGAGTCACCTCCCCAACCAAAAGGAATAAGAAAACAAAACCCAAAGATGAACCACTGAAAAGCCACAGAAGTGTTATGAACAGGGTCAGAATGATATGGCTCAGGTCATCCAAGTTAGAAAAAATGTTTCAGGCATTTCTGTGTTCAAAACACACATTCTGTGAGATATTTTTAAAAAACTTAGTGCATTTAAAACTATATTTACAAACAACTATATTTACTGTATTTACTTAGTGCATTTAAAACTATATTTACAAACAACTATATTTACTATATTTACAAATCACTTTGAATTATATGTCATCATGAGTACAATTAACCCTGGATATAAATAACTGATTTAAATATAATTTTCATTAAAATACCTTCATGCACAAATGTCATTAAAATTAAACTAACTGCTTATGCTGTAAAATACAAAAATAAGAGACTGGCTACAGGAGAAACACTTATTTATTGTATTAAATAGAAACCTGAAATGCAAAGTAGATGTTATGGAGTCAAAGAAATTACATTTCAGATTCCCAGAACTGCCTGTTGGTGCTCTGAGAAGTAAAACAACGCTTTAAAAAGATTTTTTGTTTTCCTTTAATTCCTAAAATAAAAAAAAAAAAAAAAAATAGAAAGGCAACCATTTGGGGATATAAAATAAGTAAAATCCAAACCGTCTAAGTTGATTTCAAACTCTTTTGAATTCCTAAGGTGGCTGTAAACAGTTTGTTTTCAAACGTTCATAGCTTAGAGGAATGTGATGATCACAGTTTGTAGGAATCTCTGCCCAGGACACACTGCAACGCTACACAGTAGTTTCGTGTTTCCATAATCCAGTCCTAACGTTGCCAGTGCTATCGGTACCGAGCAAGGGTCCATCCTGGCCATTGCTCTTAATTGGTCCATTCTGACTGGCCAAGTTGAGGCCATAAGACTTCTGCTGACTTTCAACTTCAACCACAGTTGACTTCCTTAAAGCGTCCTTTTTACTACTAGTTGAAACGGGCTTTTCAAAGTTTCTACTGCTTTTGGGAAGCGTGCTGCCAGCAGCATCACTGCTGTCCTGCAGGGGTGGGTTGTACTGCCTTTCTCTGTAGGCTAAATATGCTCTCCGGCTCCTGGAGTGTCCTTCACTACTGCCCAGCCGGCTCTTGGGCAAGCCGTTCTGCACGCTGCCCTCCACACTCGTGGGGACGTCGTAGGCGTATTCTCTCAGGACTGCGAGTCTGCTGGCTCGGTGACCTTTACTTCTGTTTTTGTGATGGCGGCTGGAGTGCACATTTGTCCGAAACTGAACTTCTAAAGGCGCCACGTGCATTTTAATATCATTGTCCATTGAATGTTCTGTCAAACTGTTGTCCAGCTGAGGGACGGAGTTCAAAGGTAAAGAGTTGGTGTGGCCCTGAGCTGCGGCAGCTTGCAGGTTTGTTAATTTGCAGCCTTGGGAGGAATTTTTGAAGCTTGAAGCACTTTTGTTTGTGCAGGAAGACTCCGCACTGCTATTGGGGCACTTGGGTGCCTCCCCGTTCATGCCGCTTGAGTTGGGGGGCTGGACGTTAACTTGCGCGGAGTAGGAGCTCCGTCCTGGGCAGCAGGTCATGACCCACGCCAGTCGGACATCCTCCCTGTTAATGCAGTGGTGAACCAGGACGAACGCACTGAAGCTCAGACACGTGGCTCCAAAAAAGAAGCTGAAAACCAAGTCCAAAGGGTAATACAAGGAAACTGCCAAGGCTCCAAACATCCACAAAGTGACGTATAAGAGCAAAGTCAGGCCAGCCCCCAGGAGCTGAGAATGAAAAGTGTGCTCATTTTCCAAAGCTGATGTAGAAATCAGAGACAAGGACATGGAATCCTGGTGATTTATCTCACCATGTTCGTTGGCTGCCAATCTCTGTTGTTCCTCAGTGGGCTCCTTAAGCTCATACTTGCGCTCAGGGTGTCTTTTCAACTGAATAAATATGCTCAGAAAGTACATGCAGTTTACAAAAGTAATGAAGCTGGCAGGCCCATAGAAGGCTCCCAAGGAGGGTTCCCACGCCATCCAGCAACTAGAAGAGAAAATGGGAACCCAGATCAGCTGCTGCCTACCCCACAAATGATTTAAGAATTTGCAATAAACCACAATGTCTAGATTGTACTTGAAAGAGAAGCGACTGCGTCAGGTACACAAAGAACTGGAATTACTCACTAGGGTGCATGTGGCCGACTGCCGTAATTCTTAATGTTGGCTGCTGCTGTGATTCCACAAACGATGATGGGAATGCCACCCCCGATCAGGTAAAACCTGGAAGGAGACAGCAGGAATCACATCCAGGAGCTCAGCATTCCAGCTTTTTGTCACAGTATTTCAAGAGTCATTCCTTGAAGAATAATTACTATTCTTTTTCCAATCATAGGTTGAGGGTTAACTCAACTTCATTAGAGGCTGCTTCATTAGCAATAACATGTTTTTGTTTTGATGTTTAGACAACTCTTTTTAAAGCACAAGCTGTACTATGAAGTTTCCAAGTGGAGGAAAGCTGGTCAGCTTCTGCCACCTTGTGGGCAGGCAGAGTAACTAACACTCAACTCTTGCAGGTAGGATTTCAGCTGGGGCAGGGGGTGGGGGGGAGAGAGATGGATGTGCCATTATGGAAGCTTAGAGATACTAAAACATCAAGAAGCATAAAATCCAAATGCACAGGAACAAATAAAACCCTCCCAGCAACACTGATAAGCCCAGCAAACTGAAACTTGTATGGGAGAATCAGAAAGGATGCTGTTGACTGTGTTAATTGGAAACAAAAAATAACGGACCATAACACAGTCTATCTCAAAACTTCTGTAGTAACCTACATACACATGTATGTGTATGTGTATATATATATATATATGTATGCACACATTTTGGGGGAGAGGAATTGGCCTTTTAAAAATCCAGCTGGTGAATTAGTAAGTCGATCTATTACAAAATGAACTTCAAGATTTCACTGAGCTGTAGTTCATGCAAAATATAATCTATGTATTAATTATTGATTAATGTTCAGCTAAGCCCTCATGTTCCAGGACCTCTGAACGCTGTGTAGCTCATCCTTGGTCAACTGAGATTGAAGTCAAAAAAGGCATCTGGATACTAGTAGCTCCCTTAACCCCCTCCCCACTGGGGACAGCAAGGGAAATGCTGGTGCGACAAGAAACAAGGCAGACAGAGTAGGGGCTGGTCCTACAGAGAAAATCTTTGTGTCTAGAGAATCTCCGGGTCCCGTAAGTTTCTTGAAAACAGCGCTCTCTTCCCAGACTGGATATGCCTGGGTACAATCAGAACCTTAATTTTCCATGGGCTCCTTCTGGAGACACAGCCCCCAATCTTGAATTGGCTGGATAAAAGCATCAGATGATCAGATGTCACATTTTTTCCATATATTGCTTCATCAATCCAATTACTAAAATCCATTAACATGACATTAGTGTTGCTGAAAAGACAAATGATTGCCCCATAAAACTCTAACCCTATCTTCTGTGTCACAGATTAGAGGAAAGCCAACATAGGCAACTGTCCCCTTCTTCCTATAATTCTAATTCACATCTGCTTCTTACGTGAAAAGAAAGCATCATTTCCAAAATTAAATGTGGGTTCTACCACCTTCTCTGTGCCTCTTCTTTTCCTCCCTAAACCTTCCCGTTATCAACCCTCATTTTCAGCTTTAACATCCACGGCTTCTTACTGTCAGCCGATACAGAATGTTCACATTTCTCCCATCTTCTAAAACTACCCTTGAACTACATCCTTCTTTCTTTCTCCTTTCTACGACAAGCTCCTGCAAACAGGGGCACCACATTAGCTTTGTCTGTACCAACTTATTCATACAGACCTCATCCCCTGCCCCAACCTCCCATCGTGATGCTGAAACCGCCCTCTCTGTGCCCAGGAGAGGCTCATGAGCAAGTCCAGTGTCCCACCTTCCTGAAGCTTAAGAATGTGGGGGAAGAGGATGGAACCTGCACTGCCTAAAGCAAAAAGGGTCTTTCGGGGTCATCTGGGGACTGTGTGGAGTTTGGAGCCCCAGCTGCTTTTTCCTTAACCTTTGGGGTTTTTCTCAGAATCTCCCAGGAAGGAACAGCTGCTGAAGGATAGGACTCCCAAGTCTCCTAGCGAGACATCATCTCTCCTTTCTCTTAACACAGTGAAAGAGGTGACAGCTCTCACGCCCCACCCCCCATGTGAGTCTGGGCTGCTGGACGCTCCTGTTGCTCTTTGTCATTCACAGAACTACTCTCCCCAAGTCCTCCTTCAGTTAGGTCAGTCATTTTTCTATGGCCCATCTCTGAAACACGGGCATAGCCCAGGAACATTATTTTCTTAACTAAATTCTCCCAGTTCAGTAGCCACATAAGGAAATGTTTCCTGCCCCATCTAGACTGTGTTTGGCTCGACTTCTCTGCTTAGCGCTGGACTTCCCAAAACACAAACTCTTCGTAAGAAAATACTGGTAAGCCTCCCTCTCCTGCGTCAGCCCCCTGTGCGGCCTCCATTTCTTCTTTTCCTGTATTATTTCTCACCTGATGGAAACACCATCTGCCACGGCTCCGCAGCCACCCAGAACAGGTGACAAGCAGCCATCTTTAAATGTCTGTCCCTCTGAAATCCAGGTGGCCGTCAACCCTACCAGGTCTCGGGAACAAGTGCCCTCTTCTCTGTTCTGTATGACACTGTTCTGGCTTCTGTCTTCATGGGGACTGTCCAAGTGACCTCAAGGAATTCATTATTCTTGGACATTTCAGTGGATATTCCACACTGGTGCTACGGCTGTACTAACATGACACCACGTGAGGACACGCCCTTCAGTGGCTGCTGACGTTTTAGTAAGGTCTCTAAGGGTGCCAGGCCCAGCTTTCACCCAACTCCTGCTGTTCCAGCCCACACGCCCTGAGCTCCCGCCACATCGCCCTTCTCAAGGTTTTCTCCACTTCCTCCTCACCTGGGCGTGAGCAAAGCCTCCCCTCTACTCTGCCTGAGTCACAAGCTTCATGCTGGAGGCCCTGCACTTCCCAGCAGCCCACCAACGTCCCCCAATTAATGTCTCCTTTCTTTGCACTTCCTTTTTGTTGTTGTTGCAGTTTTTGGCCGGGGCCAGGTTTGAACCCACCACATCCGTATATGGGGCCTGCACCCTACTCCTTGAGCCACAGGCCCCGCCCTTCTTTGGGCTTTCAAAGAACATATCTCCACTATGTTTCTCACACAGCCAACAGTCCTTTCCTCATGTGCGATCTTGTCCTGCAGACTGTCAGTTTCTTTAAGTCCCTGGCTCAGGGCCAGGTCCACAGCGGGCACCTGATAAACCAAGGTGATAATTTACCATTTTTCTTATTCTAATGGATCTGAAGGACATACTCTACATTGTTTGGTTCTTTGTATCGAATAATTAAATGGATATAGACTTAAGTAAATCAAAATCTATGACATATGACCTCAAGGAAATAAAAATAGATGACATTCTTATGGAGCCAGTATCATCTTAAACACTTTGCATGTGAGCACATTTATTTCTTGCAACAACTCTCTGAGGTAGAGCCCACCTCACTTTGGAAGGGAGCTAGGAAGGCTCAGAGAGGGGATGGGAGTTGACAAAGGACGTGCAGGAGGGCAGGACCCACATTCAAAATCAAGCAGTCCGCTTTACAAGTTCATGCTTTCAAGTCCCCAAAGCTGACTCAGCAATTTTTGGTTATCACGTGTGACTATGCTTCGACTAAAACAAATGATTCAATTAACATTCAAGACAATGCACGCACAGCTGAGATATTAGGTACCTGAGCATGGGTCTTGGTGGAGGTGGTGGCTCCTCGGGGTCCTGACACCTCTTGGTTTTCTTAGTGACTTGCTTATAGATGTTGCGAGCTGTCACTCCCACCCACAGCACTGTGGCCAGGGTGGAATAATGAAGAATTATCCCAACCTGCAAGAGAGATCGGAGAATATGGAAACTAAAAGACTGTTCTCACTAAGGTTCATCAAAAAATCGGCAGGTAACTTTTAAATGTCTGATTCAAGGATCCCCTGAGCTCAGGAGTTCAAGACCAGCCTGAGCAAGAGCAAGACCCTGTCTCTACTAAAAACAGAAAAACTAGCCAGGAGTTACGGCAGGTGCCTGTGGTCCTAGTTACTTGGACAAGAAGATTGTGCCCAAGAGTTTGAGGCTGCGGTGAGCTATGATGCCACAGCACTCTACCCAGGGCAACAGAGCCTGTCTCAAAACAAAACAAAACAAAACCAAAAGCAGTACAGAGGACTAGCTACCCAGCCAGCTAATGAAACACAGCACTGTCACAAGACATCCTGGATTCCATTCCTCCACAGCTGGCTCCAGGAAAGCCACAGACCACACTTATACCCAAGATGACCCTTAATACCGCAAGACCTGGTTTTTGAACACCATCAAACCCGAGGAGCATTTCTCAGAGATGAAACGCTACAGAGCTCAGCTTCTTAGCCCCATGTTAAGGTGGCACAGAGAGGACAAAGGCAGCCAGCAGAGGGAAGCACCTGGTGAGTAAGTCCCGGAGCAAGAAACCTGCGTTCTGAGCCAGAGCTGTCATATTCTACAGCAGCACAAGAGCAACTGAATACGATGACAGCTAAAAGGGTGCATGAACTCAGGGATCAAATTTTGCTTGGTTTTAAGACTGGTCTCCACCTCTTACCTGTGGTGAACAAAGTCACACAACATACTAAGCACTGGCTTCCTCCCTTCACCTTGTGAAGATGGTCTACATAAGCAATTAGCAGAGGTACCAATATTATTGTTGGGTGTTACTTCTTATTAGGGCTGTGGCTTTGAGGAAATAATGTGACCTCTCTGAGATTCACTTTCCTTAATTTAATGATGGGGGATTATAGAGTCACGGCTAGGGGAGTTGTAGGGATTGCCTGAGCACAGTGGCTGGGATATACTAGGTGATCGATGAGTGGCTGCCATCTGTAATATATAAATGATAAAAAACTAAGCCTCTTCTCAGATGGATGATAGTGGGCATGCTCATCATCTGACCTATGTTTGATTCAACTCTAGGTGAGGATAAAATTCTAGAAGAAGATAGGAGAGGTGATAAGAAAAGTTTAAAATTTAGTTAGGGGTAGCGCCTGTAGCTCAAGTAGCAAACGTGCCAGCCGTGTACACCAGAGCTGGCGTGTTTGAATCCGGCCCAGGCCTCCCAAACAATGACAACTACAACCCACAAATAGATGGGCGTTGTGACAGGTGCCTGTAGTCCCAGCTACTCGGGAGGCCGAGGCAAGAGAATCACTTAAGCCCAGGAGTTGGAGGTTGCTGTGAGCTGTGACACCACGGCACTCTACCCAGGGTGATGCTTGAGGCTCTGTCTCAAAATAAATAAATAAATAAATAAATAAATAAATAATAAAATTTATTTTAGGAGAAATAAATGCCATGTGTCACTGGAGCATCAAGGACATGATCCAGCTCCCTTAGCTTATTATGTGCTCTTTGATAATTTCTTATTATATTATAATTACAGGAATAATTTTCTTCCCCTCCCCCCCCTTTTTTGAGACATAGTCTCCCTCTGTTGCCCAGGCTCATGGGCTATAGCATCATAGCTCACAGCAACCTCAGACTCTTGGGCTCAAGTGATTCTCCTGGCTCAGTCTCGTGAGTAGCTGGGAATAGAGGCACCACAATGTCGGGATAAATTTTCTATTTTTAGTAGAGATGGGCTCAGTGTGGTCTTAAACTTCTGAGCTCAAGCAATCCACCTGCCTTAACCTCCCAGAGTGCTGGAATTAGGGGCATGAGCTGCTGTACCCAGCCCCAGAGTTTATTACGATCAGAACCAATCTATACCTAAAACTTGGTGACATGAAAGTCTAGTCTTCTTTTACAGGGGGAAAAACCAGAGCAGTCACTGTTCACGTAAACCCAGCAATGACCCTGGAAGTGCTGGGAGGGTGAATGCAGCTTGGCTGAACTAGAAAAGTCAGAAGTTTTCTTCTTCTTAAAGAGAAAAGTAGCTTCTTAGTCCTCATTAGTTTTGCTGACTGCACTGTGAAAGCAAAATTTATAGATAGAAGTGGAACAGAAAGCATAAAATAACCGTTCATGCTATCTGAAGGCATACCAAGACTGTAAGTAAAAACAGTCTAAATGAATTTGGTGCATAGAAACCAATAAATTCAAGACAAATCTCTGAATATTGACTCAAAAGGGTTGACTCTACCACTGCTGGATCTGTCTCTAACACAAAGGTCAAAAGATGAGACACAGCTTCAAAATATATAAGTTAAAAATATAGGTTAGAAGTATTTTCAACACAGAAGGTGTTAGATTGAGGGGGCGACATCCCCCATATTTAAGGCTTGAAGTGTTTTCTGTGGTGTTTCTAAATTCCAGAGAAGGGTTCATTCACTGAAGCCTTCCAGTTAAATGATTCTTATTAATAGTGGAATTTTAGAAATCCAACAACATCTGGTAACACAGTCACACAAGCAAATCACTAAATATTCTTAAAAAAACAAAACAAAACAAAACTAAAGGGCAGCACCTGTGGCTCAGTGAGTTGGGCGCCGGCCCCATATACCGAGGGTGGCTAGTTCAAACCCGGCCCTGGCCAAACTGCAACAAAAGAAAAAAACTAAAAAGGGAGGAATTAAAATCTAGTAGAAAGGATTCTCCTAATATTTGAAATATAATATTTCCTATTGTATTCTCCATCTGACACTTGGGTCTACATGACATACCACCTTACTATCACATTTTCTTCCAAATAAATCACAGATACATATGAAAATTTAGTAAATACACTAGAACCTCTGTAAGCTGACCCACAAGGTACTGTGAACAAACTGGTCATCATACAGAGGTGGTCAACATAAGGAACGAGGCCTACTGTACTGACACGTATGTGTGGCGTGTGTCCAGTCTATAAAAATTAGGTCAACTTAAGGGTGGTCAATGTCGGGAGGTGGTCTGCTAGGGAGGTTCTACTGTACTTGGAAGTAAGGAATCTAGTCACAGGGCCATATATGAGATTAGCTGAATGCAATGGATTATTACTCAAGAAAGCCACCTTCCCTTAGGATACTAATTTGCAAAGCTGCAAAATGAGCATAAAATAATTGCCTTAAAGAGTTCTACTTTCAACCAGTATTCCCTGACTATAAATCTCACATACTGGAGAGTTTTTAAACTACTAATAACGACCATTACACCTCCGACAGTGCATCACGCCTAACAACTGCACTCACACACACAGACCTTTATGATGGATATGGTCATATATAAAATGAATACAGAAAAATAAAAATAATAATAGCTTCTACTATTGAATGTCTGCTAGGTACCAAAAACCGTATTTTTTGTGGGTAATTTCACTCTGACCTCCAAGCATCAGCACTCAGCCAGTGCTGTCAACCTCGAGGTGCAGACACGGAAACCAAAGCTGCTGGAGGTGATATCACCCACCAGAAACCCCACGGCCGGTAGCAGGGCTGCGAGTCCCACTCTGCTGGTTTCCAAAGCTCTTGTCCTTTCTAAACGCCATGTTGGCCCCCATGCAACAGTGATGGGAGATGAGGGGTTCTCAAGGTCAGACAGACTAGCATTTAAACATGTCAACTCTCTGTGACTCACTTTATGCATTGAAAAATATGAAGGAAAAATGCCTCTCAGGGTTAACCCGTAAGTGGCTGGTAAGCAGAAAGTTCTTCATGTTTACCGGTTAGATTTTACCCAACACCCCCCAGGTGCCACCCCCAACAGTCCTCTCGATGGCAGATCTAAAGGACACCCGAGAAGGATAGCTGGCTCGCTATTTAACACGTTCAATCATGCAGTGGCAGAGCAGCAGACACCTGAGACACAATGCAGTGAACCCAAGGACAAAAATTTAAGGGCCAGTGATCTGGCAGCACCTCTCGCACCAGAACACAGGTCGCTTCTAACCGTGAGTCAACAGCCCTTGTTCTCTACCACTCGGCGCCTTAGTTGTCCTCCAGCTCCTGTTGCAAAAGAGTTAAGGCTTGGCAACGTACCTAAGGTCCCACCAGGAAGGGATTTAGGAACTAGAGCAGGGGGCAGCCAGCTAGTGGCGCCTTTATAACCTTAACCCTCCCACTGCTGTGGGGAAGGAACTCCACCAGAGCCCGTTCACAAAGTCGATAAAGCAAGTGAGCTCTGGAAGGAAGGTGAGAAAGGCAACTACAGGGCCCACAGAATACACACACTGCACACACACTGCTGTACACACAGCTGCACACACACTGCACACACACAGCTGCACACACACTGCACATACAGCTACACACACTGCTGTACACACAGCTGCACACACAGCTGCACACACACTGCTGTACACACAGCTGCACACACACTGCACACACAGCTACACACACTGCACACACAGCTACACACAGCTGCACACACACTGCACACACACTGCTGTACACACAGCTGCACACACTGCACACACACAGCTGCACACACACTGCACACACAGCTGCACACACACAGCTGCACATACACTGCACACACAGCTGCACACACACTGCTGTACACACAGCTGCACACACTGCACACACACAGCTGCACACACAGCTGCACACACACACGCTGCACACACTGCACACACACAGCTGCACACACACTGCTGTACACACAGCTACACACACAGCTACACACACAGCTGCACACACACATGCTGCACACACTGCACACACAATGAACACACATAGCTGCACACACACGCTGCGCACACACACACACTGCACACACGCTGAACACACACTGCACACAGCTACACACACACTCAACACACACCTGCACACACACTGAACACACACACTGCACACACATACAGCTAAACACACACGAAGCACACACAGCTGCACTCACTGCACACACACACAGCTGCACACACAGCTGCACACGCTGAACACACACACTGCACACACACAGCTACACACACACGCTGCACACGGCATACACACAGCTGAACACATGCTGCACATAGCTGCACTCACTGCACACACACACAGCTGAATAACACACTGTACACACACGTTGCACACACAGCTGAACACACACACTGTACACACACACACTGCACACACACAGCTGCACACACGAAGGCTCAGCTTTCAACACAGAAGAACCTTAAGGCTCATACAATTTAACTAGCCTGACTCTTCAATTTATAGAAGAAACATCAAGCCCTCACAGAGTTAAGTGGCCAGTGGCACAAGCTACTGTGACAAGGACAGAATCACACTCCCCTACTTGTATCTGGACTCCCAGGCTGGCCCTTTTCCTGTTCTTCCTCCCTCCTCTCGGCTTGCTAGTTCCTGCAGTGAGCATCACAAGGAGAAGGGAACCAGAAATCCTCTAAGTCTCAAATACAGGACCCACTGCCACACACACTGCACACACAGTAGAAGAAGGGAAGAAAATTATAAAAACAGAAGAAAATGACAGTGGAATCATGTGAAGATGGCCTCTCCCTTTTCTTTCACAAACCTTTAACTAACAGGCAACTTGGTCCTAGTGGCCCTAAAGTCAGCACACTGCCTCTTCTTTCAATTTTAATGGTGGGAAATACCAATTTAAATGGTGGGAAATACCATTCAAGACGATGGAAGCCAGTCATCTTCACAATAGCCTCTTGGCCTCTTTCTACCCATTTCCTTAGTGAAATAAATGTATGTGCCTGCTTCACAAAAGCAATCCTTTTAAATAAAACTGAGACCATTATTGGCCATGCTGCTAACTACTCTTCTAATAGAATCTATACTCCAGATGGCTCTGGGTTCAAATGATTTCTGCTAGCTGCAAGAAGATGCCTCTTTCTGTTCCTTCACCCCAATAAACATTTGCTCAGCACTGCCTGTGGGTCAGGCCCATGCTGGTCCCTGGCTAAAACCTGGTGCCTCACCTGGTGCAGAAATTGGAGTACAGGGAGAGCTTAGAGTCCAGAGACAATAAATAGGAAACTGTAAAGTTTTATGGGTACTATGGAATTTCAGTGCAGCCACAGACCAACAGGGAGAGGACAGGGGAGGAAATCAGATGTAGACTGGGACCTGCAAGGTAAGAGGGAGAACACAGAAGCTCTGTCGCTACACACAGGACAGAGACCCACCATGTGACTTTTTGTAGGAATCAAACAAAACTGTCTCTAAGTGTACAGTGATGGCCTAAAATAGAGAAATACATAGCCCAACAGAGATAATGTCATCAATAGTATGAAGAGTAGTGATAGACCACATTTATGAAGCAGTTAGTATATCCTTAGTACTCTTGAGAAGCCTGAGTCATTTAATTCTCCCAACAGGTCTTATACAAACACACATTTAAAGTTGGATCTCAGGTATACAATACTGAATTATAAGCCTCGGGATCATGACACATTCTAATGACTGGGGCAAGTACAGCCCAGCTTAGTTATGTAGTTATCGTTAATAATATAAAGAGCATCCAAGAATCTCCCAGCAAGACGAAACGTAAGGCCTTGCTGATAACCTGTGACCATCACCCCATGGCCTATGTTCATCAGCCCCTGGCTTTCACTTTTACACAGTTTTATTTATTTTTGTTAAAGTATGCTGTTTATTTTAATTTTAGTCATTTTCAAATTTAGAAAAAAAGGTATCTGGATGAATGCCATTCTGTATTGTATAATCCACCGGTTTGACTCTTGTAGGATACCGTACTTCATGCGTTCACACTCTCGGTGACAAGCATGCGGATTGCTTCCAGGTTTTTGATTGTGTATATTTACGCCCATGTGAGCAACAGCCACTGTTCTGATATTTTATCTTCCTATCCTTGGACCGTTCCACTTATTCAGGTTTTCTTTAATACAGATTTTAATTTAACCTGTAACTCTTGACAGATTTTATTATTTCTAGGCACCGATAGATTTGCTATTAAAAAAATGGTACTTTATTTTGTGATAGTTGTATGTCCACATGTCAGCAGCCACTTTTTGCTGAACTTTCCTATTATTTCTAATTATATATGTGAAAATTAGTTTCTTTCTATAAATAATCACATCTAACAACAGCTCAGTTATCATTCCCAAACCACAGGTAAGAAAACTGAGATGCACAAAGATTAAACACTGACATCAAGACCTCAGCTGTTTGCCCTCCTAGGACCTCCACATCCCTCAGTATAGTCAAGAGGTAGAAACAACCTGTATGGGCACCTGTGGCTCAAAGGAGTAGGGCACTGGCCCCATAGGCCGGAGGTGGCAGGTTCATACCCAGCCCCGGCCAAAAACTACAAACAAATAAATAAATAAATAAAGCTTAAAAAGAAAGAAAAGAAAGAAAGAAACAACCTGTATGCCCATAAGCAACAAATAGATAAAGAAAATGTGGTATATACACAACATGGAATATTATTCAGCCATCCAAGAAGGGAATCCTCTCATGTTTTACAACAAAGATGAACTTTAAGGACCTTATATGGAGTGAAGTAAGTCAGCGACAGGACAAATACTGCCTGACTGCGCACGCACAGAGGCATCTAAAGTGGTCCGACTTGTAGAAGCTGAGCGTGAACGGTGGCTGGGAGAACGCGGCTGAAAATGGGCAGTTGCTATTTCCTGGGTAAAGAGTTTCAATCATACAAGAAGAAAAGTTCTAGATATCTGCTTGTAACTCTGTGCTTACAGTTAACAACATTGTACTGTACACTGAAAATTTTGTTAAGAGAGTAGCTCTCACGCTTTTAACGATTTGAGAAAAGAAAAATAAAAAGGTTATATGAATTGCCATAAAAAGACCTAGTAAGTGGCAGAGCTAAAATCCAAATTCAGGCAGTTTACCTCTTCATTACTATATTACACTCTTTGCTACCATGCAGATGGAAAACAATCCACAAACAGAAATAAAATTTCACATATTTCCTATCTACATAGTGAAGAGTTTCAATTTTTTATGCTTATACTGCAAGAATAATGTTCACCAAGGCTACGTATGACATAATTTATTTGAAAGTAACCTCGGCTTATACTCGAGTGTATACGGTATTTCAATTCTTCATATTTACTAAACCTAATCTGTTTCCTATTTTTACATCTTATAGTTCAACCTTTTTCTAGAAATTCTTACTATCTCATTGTCATAAAATGTCATTTCTCTTTCAAAGTTGGGATTTTATTAATTTTTTGAATTAAATATTAGGCATTATAACAGACATAACACTGAACTACCAATAATAAAGACATAAATGCTTAAGTTATATACAAGTATATTCAGTTGTGAAATGTTAATTCAAAATTTGAGGCATACTGATGAATTGTTTAAATGAAAGACATTAAACTTTAAAGAAAAGGCTTTCAAGAAACATCCTTCCTTTTATAGTTAATGAAACATATGAAATATTTTCTAATCCCAATGTTCTTTCCCTTTTAATGTTTCGCTCTGACTTACTGCTTGGCAGACGCTGGCATTTCTGGTCTGGGTTATTCCTCCCACAAAAACTACACAAGTCAGGAAAATATGAAGGCACAAGTTCACAAGCATATGCCAGCTCTTGAGACTGATTCTGATCAAACTGTTAAAACAACAACAAAAAAGGGAAAAAGTTAATATTCAGTCTAGCACCTTTGAAGCAGGACAATGTTCATTTACAAGTTAATTCCAACTACATAAAAGAACAAATTTAAATGCTTTATATGTAAACATTTTGTGTAATCAACATATACTATCAGAGATACACACACACACACACAGAACTTGAGAAGTTTCTTAACATTTAACTTTGTGCAATGAACCCACCAGCCACTTATGGAACCAGTGTACCCACTAAAGGCTAAACAAATTCTAAACAACAGCTTTGTTATTTCTTATTATAGAGATTTTTGTTACATACAATGTCTTAAGATGACTGGATTACCTAGTTGGCTACCTAGAAATTTCTTCGATCTGACCCACTGGCACAGGTCTAAACACCCAATGCATTTTTTCCTGGCCTTACCTAATGAAATGTTGAAGTCTTTCTTTATTTTTTACATCAAAATCTCCTTTGTTTCTTATCTAAATGTCAAGAAATGTCATACATATCTAGCTTAAATAGGAAACATTCTAGCAAAACCTTTTATAAAGTGAATTTCTGCTTAGCAGATCCTTTTAGTTTGTTATTTCCTACAATAAAATACAAGTTTCTGTAGATTTTCCTCCAATTACCAAAAGCTGTATCTCATGTATAAATGCCAAAAACTTTCCTTAAAAATGCCATCTATAAAACAAAGAAAATCATAACAGGTTAAAAACATCATAACGTAAGAGTACTAACACAAACTTCTGATACCTGGAGACATACAGGTAACTGTACAGGTAAGAGGCCTCCACCTTACCCCACACTCTGCTGCACCCTGCCCCCCCCCCCCCCCCCGGTCCACTACAAATTTCTCATGTTCTTTTTCAGATACATACAAACACAACAAACGAAATGGATGCTATAAAAGATGAATTTGCCATTGCATGTATTAATTATATATGTCTCTAATGGCATGAAATAAAGAAGTCTTGTAAATATATTTTATTGTAACCATCCTCGTTTTAGAAGGAAGGCATGTTATCAAACTCAGTTTTTTGTTTTGGAGTTTTTTTAAGTAAATCTATTTCAGGTTAATGTGAGAGTACAAACAACTAGGTCAAAATATTTGATTTTATTAGGTAGCATCCCTCTTGTGGCTATGCCCCCCACACAGAAGGTGTATCAAACACTTCCACCCCATGCTGATTCAGTGAGAGCAGCTCAACCCCCTCCCACAAACTTGAACTGAAATGAGTTTTTCATCGATATGGCCATACATCAGATTGCCTACTGGCTTCATATTAGTACTGAGTACATTGGATAATTGCTTTTCCATTCTTGTATATTTTACTAAGAAGATGTGTTTCAAGTCCATCCAGGATATTACGAAAGACATAAAGTCACCATCTTTTTCATGGCTGAATAGTATTCCATGGTGTGCATGTACCACAATTTGTTAATCCATTCCTGAGTTGATGGGCATTTAGGTTATTTCCACATTGTGGAGATTATAAATTGAGCTGCAATAAACAATCCATTGCAAATGTCCTTATGATAAAATTATTATTTGTTTTCTTCTGGGTAGGTGCCTAATAGTGGGATTGCAGAGTCAAATGGGAGGTTTAATGTGAGATCTTTGAGGATTCTCAAACTCAGTTTTATCCCACCAGAATGTGAAATGAAGTCCTCTGATCAAATCACAGATCCGCTGTCAAGGTTCACCTCTTACCTGTGATGGTATATGTAACTGACAACAACGGCCAGCAGACACAGGAGGAGGATGACGGCAGTGGTGTAAACCACGGGGTGCAAGAGACTGGCCGCCTGGGTGTAGAGTTCAGTTCCTGTCAAATCCTGAGGGGAAAAGAGAGACTCAAGCTAACAGCACTTGTCTGGACTTTTAACCACTGAGATTTTTTAGTGATGAAACACATTGATAAACCCAAACTCTGGCCTTTAGGTCTCCTCATTTTACTCAAGAATTAATGTGTCGTGCTATTTTCCTCACACATTACTTTGCTTTCCCAACGTCAGCCGCGTTACCTGCTTATGCATAACCCTCCTCTACGCCAGACCATCGACCTCGTAACACGGAGCAATGATGATCTTTTGAAGGGAATGCACAGGAAACAGCAGCCCACCTGGGAGCGACTCAGGAGGGGCCGCCACGGACCTCATCCTTCTTTCCTGTCCTCTCGGCCCACTTACCACTCCGCCTGTTGAGCTGCTGAGTCACAACGAGAGCAACTTCTCACCGTCTACCAAGCCAGAACAGACCCCTCGAACCGTCGATAGTCAAATTAAACTTGAAGTCCCACAAATGCCAATGGAACACTGGGACATCACTGGTAAGACATGGTTCCTGCCCTTGAAGAGCTCCAGGTCACAGGAGAGATCACTTAGATCAAAATAGTACATATAATGAAGATAAGCCCAGGACAGTTAAGACAGCAAAGAAGAAGAATCCTATAAGAGCTCACAAATCAATAAACAGTAACAACAAGTTCACTTACAGAGCATTTACCATAATTCAGACATTGACTGTGTCCAGCACTTTGTATAAAGTAATTCTATGAGTCCATTTTAAAGCTTGAAAAATGGAGGCACAGAGAAGTTATGTGCATAAGAGCGAGATGAAAAGGAATGTGGCTGTGGCGTCGATGCTCTCAAACACAAGGCAGACACTGCCTCTCTAAAACAATGGACATCTTAGTATTAGCCCCCTGATAAAGGAACACAGCAGGCAGGGAAGACCCCTCCACCGTGGCCACCATGCCAAAAAACTGGATGTGAGAGTCAAAACTACAGGTTTGCCAGGTCCCTTCACTAAATTCTTTCTGCAGTGGCTCTTAGAGAAGCTAAAAGCCAGTGGAACATGGAAGGAGTCCATAGTGGAGCTGGACATGGAAGGAGTCCATAGTCAATGTGTCTCTAATCAAGAAACTCTTGACTGATCCCAAACAAGAAGAGCTAAATGGAGAAAAGTAAACGGGTGACAGCAGACATGGAAATGGAGGCTAGCCTCACCAGAGCGCGGAGGGAAGGGGCAAGTTTCCCAGGGAAGAACTGGAAGTTGAGCGGCGCCTGTGGCTCAACGGAGTAGGGCGCCAGCCCCATGTGCCAGAGGTGGTGGGTTCAAACCCAGCCCTGGCCAAAAACTGTAAAAAAAAAAAAAAAAGAAAGAAAGAAAAGAACTGGAAGTTGACAATATGTAACTATAGATCTAAAAAGATCACATCAGGACACTAACAAAAGCTAAATAGTTAATGACACAAATCTGACAAAAATCACAGTAAACGAGAAGCTGGAGATGGAACACAAAAACAGTGAATTTCAAATGGAATTTTCTACTACACCGTGATAAGCCTCAAACTCGTAAGTCACTTGTTTACTTGATCAATGTTAAGTGGGTGCAGGGCCATGAGCCAGACGTGCAGAGATAGAACCTGGGCTGCACCTTCGGAGGGCTTACAGTCTGTAAATTAAGAACATAACAGGGGAACGTTATGTCCATGACCAATTCTGAGCCATTTGCCTTTGTGTGATACCCGCAATAGGAGTCAATGGTGTACAGCCTCCAGGTATTTGCATCCTATTGAAAGTCTATAGTACAGGTGGGAAAAGAATTCTGAGCAATGAAAACTAGTTAGACCCTAACAAGAACAGACACATTTGTCCTCAATTTTTATGAAAAGCTTCCAGTACAGAATCAATAACTGATGATAAACTTTCAATACCTAGGATTCAGCCTCCAGATTTCTTTCATGCACTGCTGGCTTTTCACTGCTATAGGAACTGCTCAATAAGATGCTGCCAGGTCCTAGCTACAAGATTTGGAGCAGTTACCTCCCTACAAAACAGAGACCCCACCAATCACCCTGAGGGGTGTGGAGAAAGGGAAGGAAAGTGTGTGAAAGTGTCTTCCACAACGCTTGGCGGAGCATAACAAAACCGGGGAGCTGAACATCGTCTAAGAAGACATCAGACTGAGCGCTAAGTTAGTTCTCCAGACATACCGCAGATAATATGCAATTTTAAAAGAAATTGGTATTTTTCAAAAGCCAAACAAATGTGACACAGAATGAGAAAGAAACGAGATGTTGAAACAGGGCAATGGCCCTTAAAATGTCAAGCAACGGCCACAGAAAGACACGGCACCTCTGTCCTGGTCACCTAGACCACTGCTTCTACAGAGCCAATCTTTTTCCTCAAGATTTTTTTTATTAACACATAATAATCATACACATTTATGGGGTGCATGTGATGTTTTAATATATACATACAATACGTTAGGACCAAATCAGGATAATCAGGATATCCATCCTCTCAAACACTGATCATGTCTCTGTGCTGAATATAATCTAAATCTCTTAAAGCTACTTTGAAATACACAATAAATCGCGTTAAGTAGTCACCCTACTGTGCTAACAAACATTAGAACTTAAAATTCCTTCTTCTATCTAATTGTATTTTGTACCCATTAACCAAACTTTCTTCATTTCCCTTACCACCCCTTTCCTTCCCAGCCTCTGGTAACCACCATTCTACTCTCTACCTCCACGAGTCCCATTTTTTAGCCCCTCCGTATCTGTCTTTCTACGCGTGGCTTTTTTCACTAAATAGATTGTCCTCCATACTCATCCACGTTGCTGCAGGTGATTAGATTTCTTTTTTTTTTTTTTTAATGGCTGGATAATAGTCCATTTTCTGTGCCCCATCATCTGTTGATGCCTAGTGGGGACAATGCTCTATCTTGGCCATTGTGAACAGTGCTCTAATAAACAGGAGAGAATAGAGTTCTCTCTGACTTAATTGATTTTACTTTCTTTAAAGATATACCCAGCAGTGAGACTGCGAGCTCACACGGTCATTCTCTTCCTAGTTCTGTGAGGAACTTCCCACACTGTATTCCATGAATGGCTGTATTAACTTACATTCCCTCCAACAGTCGTGAGAGTTCCCCTTTCTCGGTAACCTCACCATCATCTGTCATTTTTTGTCTTTTTTGACAAGAACCCATTTTAACTGGGGTGAGACGCTACTTCGTTGTGATTTGACTTGCATTTTCCTGGTGATGAGTGTGATGTGGGACATGTTTTCATATATGTGTTGGCCACCTATCTTCTTTTGAGAAATGTCTATTCAGATCATTTGCCCATTTTTTAAAATCAGATTATTTGTTTTTCTGATGTTAACTTGGTTTAGTTCCTTATATGTTTTAGTTATTAATCCTACAGGGGTAGGTTTGACCTCATCGCAGGCAAAGAACCCCTGTTGAAAAACTGAGCTAGACAATGATATGAAGGACCAGATCGTAAATAATTTTGACTCCGCAGGCCAAAAGGCAAATTGAGACTATCATGCAGGTAATTTGGGAAATATAAAAGAATATAAAGCTATTGAAATCAACTGACAATTTTAGGATATTAGACTAATGAACAAATAAAAGACGAACAATGAGAAAGAGAAAAGAGAAATCTGAATCAACTTATTTACAATTAAAGTATTAAACAAAAGCAGGCTTTGTGATAATACATCATAACTAGACACACTGTACAAAAATGATCCTACAAGACACCTGTTAGTAGAAAAAGTGAATGAAAAAATTCTCTGCCTTCTAGAACTTACACAACCACCCATCACCAAACAGTGATCTTAGTTACCCTTCTATATGAACAAAGCTTAGTAAAATAACTAAGCTAGCAAGCGAAAAATATAGTTCTCCACAGATGCTAACTGCACCAAGAGAAAACAAATGAATGCATATGACATCAGTGAAGTGCTTGACATATTAACATAAGTGCTTAATAACATTAGACACCATCACCGTCATCTTCTTTCAAATATGTCATCATAGTCATCATCGTCCTAGTTTACAATGTTCCACAGAAAACAGTGGTTTAGAACAATGTGTGTAGCTTGCAACCTCTGTGCAAACAATGGGAGAAAATAGAACTAAATATTCATTTTGTTTCAATATGCACAAAAGTCTCCCCAAATATTGCAAGACACTGACGGTAGTTACCTATGATGGTAATGGAAGTTCAAGTTTATACTAAATGTTAATATGTGGAAATAATCAAAACGCTTGATCCATATGAATATAGTACCTAGCTAAAAATCATTTAAATAGAAACACTGCTAGCATTCATGTTCGATTACAGAGTAAATAAAACGGAAGTTTGCTTTCATTCAGGATGTTTTACATACACAAATCTAAAACATCATTAGAAAAAGAATAACAAATGAGTGGTCTCTATTGTCCTGTTTCTAGGTGCATGTAATAATAAAAGAGAATCAAGGTATAGCAATTATCTTATCTTCACGACTACTGATTAAAGTAATAACTTCTACACAGCATGAACCTAGTAATTACCTGACTTTCTGTTCAGCTGTGTTTGTTTTTTTCCTATCAGCATCAGTGTTTGTAACGCTTCTGTTCCAAGTGACTATTTCTGATCATATCATTCAAGCACATCTAATCTCTGCTTAACTTTTCTCTCTGGCTTCCTTAGTATATGATTATAGCAGGATGTATATGGAACCAAACTAGGGCATCTATTCCAGACTTGGGAACAAATATATTCTTTATGTCTCTTTATTTTTTAATACAAAATTATTTTAAAACCAGACCAAAAAAGTTTTATGGACAGTATCTCAAGATTAGAATTTAAACTTGCTACATATATTAAGATGGTATTCAAGAAAAATGAAGATTTTACTTATTCAAAAACATGTAGTATAAGAAAAAAAGATGTTGATCTACAGTTTTTAAAAGACAGTTTCCTATGGTAGCCACAACTTAAGAGTGGATAATTTCATTAATTCTAACTCCCACATACTAACTTTATTTATAAATTTTGTCAATAATTTCAGATACATTTCACATTTCAGCCTCTAGGTGGCACAGTTACATTTGAGAAAAGAGTGTTCTTTGGAAATAGAAAAAAAATCTTAGTACTGTATTTTAGCTTTAAAGAATCATGTATAATTTTTTTTTAATTATTAACAGTCTGCAAGATAAAAGAATAGCTTATTCCTTCTAGAAAAAGATTATACTAATTTAAATAGTTTAGAAGAACAGCTAGGAAGTTTTTAAAAAGTGCTTTAAACTAGTATTAAACAAAAATAAAAGTTTCACGGGGTACAGTATCATAGCGAAGCTTATAAAATACCTTTTAATGTGATTTTTGTTTCATTTATTTTGTGTGAATTTTTCTAGTTAACTGGTATATAAATTTTATACTATGTCTATACTATTATCACTTTTTCAGATATCAAAGTTTCAGATAATTTTATACTTAAACATGAACTAGAAAACTTTTAAACTGAAAGAGAAAATGCCTGCTACTTTAATTAATGCCTCAAGCTTTAATTCAAAAGGTGACTATAGGATAACAAAATGTGAACTTGACAGAAACCAGACTCAGACTTACAGAAATCAAGACACCTTCCATTTATGAAGAGAATCGTAAACTGTTAACATAACGTTAAGCCCAAAAAGATCAATGACTTTTACAAATACAAGACTTACACAAATACACCTGAGTCTAAGTAGTATAGAATTTACCCACTGTCAGCCAGGTCGAAAAACATCAGGTTGAAAAACACACATGTCAAATATGTGCTTACAGTTGTATGAAATGCTCAAAGATATTCCTGAAAAGATCATCCTTTTGTCCTATGAATCCACTCACTTCTCTGCCTGTGTGACCAGTGTACGGAGGAAGGGATAGGGAATTGAGTGGCAAAGAAAATCAAAAGAACTGAGGAAAATTTGTAAATCAGGCTTGCTTCAAGATCATGTCAATTAGTAAATTCTGTTTATTTAAGAAAAGAAAAATTCACAAAATGAGATACAGGGTATCCCAAAGTCATACATAAAGTCATCACGCATAGGGGAAATGGGTGATTGTAGCCAAATGTACCTTTATTTACAAAATATTCACTACAAAGTTTTAGAAAATATTCTCTACATGTGAGAAATACTCTCTACAAAATTTTGTAATGACTATCTTGTAAATAAAGGTACATTTAGCTATAGTTTCCCATGTTCCCCATGCATGGAGACTTTAGGGGTAATTGATTAGCCTCAAGATTACTACTTTGATAAAATATTGTCTAGATAACGAATTTATAGCCAGAATCAGAAACAGAAGCATAGAAGTCTTCACACCCTGCCTAACGTCAAACTGTTTTTGGGAAATGTCTTTCAAACTAATCAGTAATTCTTTCCACTACATTCCAAATGCACTCCATGATGTCAGTTTCTTCTAATAACTATCATGTAAAATAACAACTAGCATGGTTACTTTCATAATTATCTGCTCAAGATTCAGAATGGCTTAAATACCTCATTAATAAAAAGACTTGCTCCTGTACATCAATAACTAGTTATTCTACCAAAAAGATTACAGTTTGAGTATCCCCAATCCAAAAGTCCAAATCCAAAATAAGCCTAAATCTAATACTTCTAGAAAAATGATATGACACTCAAGGGAAATGCTCCATAGAACATTTCAGATTTCAGATTTCCAAATCAGGAATGCTGAACTGGTAAGTATAATATAATACAGATATTACAGGATCCAAAAATATCTGAAATCTGAAACACTTCTGATCTCAAGCATTTTATTTATTTATTTTTATTGTTAAATCATAGCTGTCTACATTAGTACAATCAAGGGATACAATGTGCTGGTTTCATATACAATCTGAAATATTCTTATCAAACTGTTCAACGCAGCCTTCGTGGCATTTTCTTAGTTATTGTATGTAGACATTTGTATTCTGCCTTTAGTAAGTTTCGCCTGTATCCATTCTAAGGAGGGATACTCAGCTTGTTAATAAGGGGAAGTAACAGAAAACAACATTAGACTGATTGGCATTACTATTGGAAAGATACTCTTTGTGTTGGGTGGTGCCTATGGCTCAGTGAGTAGGGCGCTGGCCCCATATACTGAGGGTGGCAGGTTTGAACCCAGCCCCAGCCAAACTGCAACAAAAAATAGCTGGGTGTTGTGGCAAGCGCCTGTAGTCCCAGCTAGAGAGAATCACCTAAGCCCAAGAGCTGGAGGTTGCTGTGAGTTATGATGCCACAGCACTCTACCAGGGGTGACAATGACAAATCTGACAACATTGATTCAACATTTGATTCACTATGTATCCTTGAGCAAATAAATCACGCTTTCTAGGTGTAGAGAACTTGTCTTTGTAAATCCAAGACCTCTCCGAATTTTAAAGTCAAAGAATCGATTCCCTTGTAAGTTTTATTAAAACTTCTTATATGAAATGTAATCCCATACATTTCACTTGGTAGTAACTCAGTTTCCCCTTCTAATCAGAACTACACCAAACATCATCCCTTACATAATTCAAAGGAGTAAATTATGTTAAAAGTTAAAAAAAAAAATCTTCATTTGAGCTTAATTATGTAGGGAGGAAAATCAGAACACTGAGTGTTTATGCATCAAGTTAACCACTGCCATACCATTAAAACCGCGTAGTTACTGAGGGCGGAGCACTGGATGGTGGTGATGTTCTCGTCTGAGTGGAGTATGCGGCACCCGTCTGACTTCCAGCCTCCTTGTCCGTTCAGCAAACCAAAATCCCACTGGGCTGCAACAGCATCTGCTCCGTGCGCGATTCGACGCAGTGTCACATTCACTGGGACGTGGTGGGTATCGACATTCATACCATCTGGAGGAAATGAGAAAGAAAAATATTTCTTCAACAACTTCATAAACAATTCAATGCCAACTCCTCCACGAGTGGGGACTCTGCAAGATCTTTCTCCGCTGGTGACTCATTAAAAAGAGAAAAGGACAAAGCTAAGCATTGGGGGGGGGGGGTAGGGGGAGTCAACTCTAAAGCCACACTGTCCAGTGACTAGGGGGTACCGTGTGTCACACACAAACCTATTTTGGTGAGAATCACGGGGGTAACCACTGTGCGCCGTTTTCCATCATCAGCCAGATTGGTTGAATTTCCAGTGGCTGGAAAAAGCTTTCCATTGCGAAAGGCAATGAGCTGCAGCTTATAGGCAGAATCATCAGTTGTTCTGACTTCTCTTTTTTGCTTTGGTGAAAAAAGGGAAGGAGGAAGCTGAATAGAAGCCTCCACAACAGTATTCTGAAAATACACACATAAAAGGGAAGGAGGGGGACAAAATGTGGCTATATTAGTATGTAGAAAACCAAAAAAAAAAAAAAAAAAAAAAAACAAACAAAACAAAAAAAGTCAGATAGTTACCCAAGTTTCCTAATTACATATTGAATACATTTTTTAAAATTATATATATAGTTTCACATTTAAAAATATACTAACAATTAAGGGGAAATGTCAGAACACCACATAACATCATAGATCAAAAGAAATACAAAATAGAAATGCAAACTCCATTTCAAAGAGGTTAAGCAAGCAAACAAGATTATTTCACATTACAAACTTAATTTTCCTGTGACAGAATGTACTGCGGAAATAGATGGCATTAAACAGATTAAGGATCTTAGTGACCACCCCGAATCAATTTTATAACACCAAACTGGCATTTCTAAGCACAAATGTAAGTATAATTAATTTGGGCTAACAGAACTTTATGGTGATTTATGATGAATTCAAACAGTCAAACAACAAAAGAATAAAATTACACAAACATAATAGAAATTTAGATTCAGCAAATTCTTAGCAGAAGTTTCCTTGCCACTAAGAAAACATATTAGAAAAACATAATAACAAGATAAACTGAAAATGCTCACTGATCACTGAGTATTTTTTAGATTTCTTTCTCGGGGATTTTTAAATGATAAATTATTCAACATACAAGAAAAAGGGTATATACCAAAGAAACAAACAATTAACTATCCTTTACAAAAAACCTCCCTAATTTATGAATTTATTACAAAGTTTTTCTTGGCCACCAACTTGTTTCCTTCCAATTCAATGCTCATTTTGTCAAAAGAATTTCTACTTAAACAAACCTGATCATCTTGTTCCAGTTTAAATAAGACCTTGTTCTTTAATTTTTGTACAACCTCCAAATCCTAAGTACACCACATAATTTGACTAATATCTATTCCTCAAATCATCTCCCCACACCTCTATACCACAACTTATAACACAGCCACGCTGAGCTTAACAAGTAAGCATTGAGTTATCCTACGCCATCATGCACACTGCACACGACATGTCCCTAAGCTGAAATGCTCCAAGATTCTATTGTCTGGAAAACTCTTCGAACTCATGCAGTAGAAAGAATAAATCAGAATAAGAAAGGCTAGCAGCCAGCAGCAAGATATTACACAGAGCCCTTAAAATAGGGCTTCTGTGGACAATTAATTACGTCTGCTCAGAACACTGCTTTTCTAGTTTAGCTGCTCCCTCTTCTGGATTCACTCTGCACACAACTCTGTCCTGACAAAAGCCTGCAGCCTCACAGACTCACTCACTGCCTGCTCCTCTAGCTGGAATTCAGAATTCAGGGTAGAGACAATCTCATTCATTTCTAAAATAGCTCCCTTATTATGAAATTAATAAAGTCTATATGGCATGTTTACTTTTTTAAAAAGGGTTCTATTTAATAAAATGACTGATTTTAGAATTATTTAGCTGCTGTGTTGTAATGTTAGAAAAGAAGCAGATATTCATAGTAGCATCTAAATGATTTGGGGAAGTTCGAATGAATTACCTTTATATTGAAGATGCCAAGAAAAATTTTAGTAGACATATTTTGCCTAAGAAAATACCTAAAAAAGATTTCTGCTCTTCTCACATACAACTGTAATGTTACATCAAGGTTTTTTATAGATTCATTTGCTAATCTAATAAATTTCTCATAAATAATCTGATGGCATATACCAAGAGAAAAACATAAACAGATCCATTAGTTAAAAGTTCAAAATGCTGATAAAGCATTACATAATGAACACTTATTAATAAAATTAAATACAACAAACTCATAAAATAGTTTTTTTGTGTGTGAGCACAAAATGACTTGAAAGCTCAGCTCTTTGGGGACGTCTTAGTAGTGATAAATCAAATTGATTTTTAAAAATATCATACCTAACATTTTCTAAAAGGAAATTAAAAAAGGAAATAATATCTGTACTTTCTACAAGTTTAAAAAAAGGTCTTCTAGGCTGGGTACGGTGCTTTGAGCACTCTTACGTTTTTCTGTGCCATCATGCACACTGCACAGGACAGCGGCCATGAATATGAGGTCAACTTACTGAGGCGGTCAAAGTAGGAAGGTAGTCAACTATGGAGGTTCTACTGTACAGGTTTTTGGATTCTAATATTTATAACTGAAAGGCCATGTGCCAAGGAAAGGAGAATGTACGCTCTGAAACAGGAAAGAAGGATTTGGGCCCCAGACCCAGCAGGGGTTTACACTGCAGGTCAACACTGCACAATTGTGTTTAACCTCCTTGAGTCTCATATGTCAAACGCAGCTAATGGTCTTTCTGACAAATGGTGGTGAGTAGCAGATGGGATCATGACCAGGAAGAAAGCACCAAAGGCTAGGGAACAGTCGGCGGTGTTTTGTTCACCATGACTAAAGCAGCGTGGAGGACCTTGGGATGCAGGAGAACAGAAGTGCCTTACAGTAACCATATTACCAACCATAATCTAGAACCTGGCCATGTTTTCTCTTCTAAGAAGCAACCTCAGTTCTAATTTTCACAGTAAAGACTGAACACACCTGAAATGAACGCTATCACAGAGCTCTTGTATTATGTGCTATTGTAGAGACCTTCTACTGCCCGCAACTTGTTAAACCAAGATGGGACAGGGAGGGGTTCCCAACAGAAAAACCAGCAGGGCTGAGGACTCATCAGACTCGGGTAGCTGCTATGCTGTTAGACAATGAGGAGGTGTTTCAACATTTTACTATCTGGGGTGATTGTACTGATACATGTTGGCCAAATGTCAGGCCTAGGTAGACAAATCTATATGGGAAAGATAGATTTTTGAGAAAAAGTCAAGAGATGAAGAGACTAAGTGGGAAGTTACAATGGTTTGAGAAATATAGGAGAGTCCAAACCAGGTCACGGGGGGCAGTGACTCCAGAAGGAGGCAGGACCCACTGGTAACCAAAGACCACTTTTCCTGGATTTAACTTCACAAACTCCCATTGAAAGATAATGCAATCAATCCTTGGATGTTCAACTTGTCTAGTTAATACATTCAAGGGATTAAGAAAAAAAAAAAAAAAAAAAGGATGCACAGAAAGAGTAAACAGTGTCCTATCTGTTGTAAAGTATAAAATGTAACTGAAGCTTAAGTATATTTTATACTGTTAACATGAGAAATGTTAACTAATTTGGTGTCGTGAAGGACGTGTCCCCTTTCATTTTGTCTAATCATGTCCACCTATGAGGTATGAATAACAGTATAACGTGTCCTTGGTCTCTGGCCATGAGATGTTCTTAAGAGGACAGAATAGTATGAGATTGACAAATCTGAGTGTGCTTTTAAAGCTTTCTACTTTAGCAGGTAGAAACTTTCCTTACCCAGAGGGGAAGGTTGTGAAATTGATGAAATGTAGGGTTTCATCATTTTTAATCCCTTTGTACAAACTGTGATCATCTAAGACAGAAGGGTTCATCAATTTTAAGTGCTCCTCAAAAAACACACACCTTTTCCTCATGGGTGTCTCTGCGTTGCTGTACCTGTGACTCTCGTGATATGTTCTTACCAATGAAAGACACAGTAAGGAAAGCTGAGCCAGTCTAAAAAGTATGGCTGGATGGCTGAGTGCAACAGGTATTTTCTTTCTTTCTTTCTTTTTTTTTTTTTAGAGACAGAGTCTCATTTTATTACCCTTACTACAGTGTCATGGAGTCACACAGCTCATAGCAACCTCCAACTCCTGGGCTTAGGTGATTCTCTTGCATCAGCCTCAACAAACAGCCTGCTACAATGCCCAGCTATTTTTTTGTTGCAGTTTGGCTGGGGCCCAGTTCGAACTTGCTCCCCGTGGTATATGAGGCCGGCGCCCTACCCACTGAGCCACAGGCACCACTCTGCAACAGGTATTTTCATAGGGCCAGAAAGTATGAACAGATAAATCTTGCCAATTTTGCTCTGAGTATATGGTATCAAGTAATTACATTATCATCAGACATTTTGACCCTGTTGAGATTGTATTGGACAGTTAGGTTATTTTTAAATTTAACAAAGGCCTCTCCTCGTGGAGGTCAACAGGGTAAAGAATGAAAAAATGCGCTATTCTTCATTCTTCACTACTTACTGAGGATTTACAGTGTCCCAGAACACCTGTTCAGTCAATGACTATGCAGCCATGAAAATGTCTGCTTGGAATACCATTGGTGATGTCATTCAGGGGTAAGCCAGAATTAAGGAGAGTACTGTGTAATTAAATACCACGGAGAAGGGCGGTGCCCCATAGCTTAGCGGGTAGGGGGACAGTCACATACACCAAGACTGGAGGGTTTGAACCCAGCCTAGGCCAGCTAAAATAAACAATGACAACTGCAAAAAAAAAAAAAAAAAAAAAAAAAAAAAACAGCCAGGAATCGTGGCAGGTGCCTGTGATCCCAGTTACTTGGGAGGCTGAGGCAAGAGAATCACTTAAGCCCAAGAGTTTGAGGTTGCTGTGAGCTCTGACGCTATAGCACTCTACCCAGGGCAACATAGTGAGACTCTGCCTCAAAAAAACAAACAAAAAAAAAAAAAACAGAGGCCACAATTACATATGAGGACACAGAGCCAAATGAGAAAAATACAGTTCCATCAGGGGGCTAGATTTATGCCCCCACTGTTTGCTACAATGTGTTTTTAGTGGAACATATCTAAATCCTCCATTTTAAACATCAATAAAAATGCTTTCACTGTGCTTGCTCCAGTGAAACACATTTTTTTCCCCAAGATATATGACTAATTTGTTCTTCTTTGCCAAAAGCCTCGATACAGGACCCGCCTGACACCTGGCCCCGGGGCTGACTTCTGCACAAGGCACTCTGTGCACAGTGCTAAGGACACCCAACACTTTTAGGGGCCCAGAAAACATTTTAATGTCTCAAAATTGGGAGCAAAAAGAAATAAATGTTTAGGTCAAAGAAAATGGCTTAATATGCAATATATATTTCCCTTTATACTACTGCAGTCCTAAAATGTAATTTTTGACATTTTTGTGTGGAGAAAAAGGGAACCAAGAGGCAAAAAGATCTAGGTCCCAGGAAAGTTATAACATGCCTCTTTCTGTTCTGAATTCCCTAGCAAAAACAATAAAACTTCCCCCCAAAATCTCTAATATGGTTACTTTACAAAACAAAACATTTGCAGCACTCAAACTATACATAAGTCTTAAATTATTTTTAACAGACTGTAACATACTTTTAGTGCCAGACTTGAAAATGTACTGGAGACGTTGCACTTAAAGCTGAGCTGCTTATCCAGGTTTCCATCGGGATCCCGCCTCCCAAAATCCGAAAGTCCTGTACGATCAGATGCTGCCACTTTCTGGAACACGGTACAGGTCATCCCAGTGAAGCCAGAAGCCTTGATGACATAAGCTTCCAGAGCAATATTGGGTGAATACTTCAAAAGTCAATCAAACAGGAGTTATGAATGATTTATAATACAGGGGAAAAGCATTTTAAAGACTTTTCAAATACAAAACACTGTACATAAGTCAAATCAGAAAGCCAGGCTCTTACTAAACAAAAACACTGCATCGATAACTGGCAGAATTAAAAAAAAAAAAAAAAAGAAAAATCTAAAAGACCTAGAAATGGAAAGGATGTCCTAAAATGAAGACTGAATAAGAAGAAAAGAAGCCATAAAGTATGAAGTTCAGGTACACATTAGAAGTCAATTAAAAATAATGTAAAGAACACCTTGGGGAAAACTATAAGCTAAAAATGGAAGTTTCTTAAACAAAAAATCAGCGAGAGACATCAGTGGATCCTCTCAATAACCAGGAGGAATAAAAACTTGATTTGGCACTGAACAGGCACCCTGTTCAACACTTCAGGCCATCTTCACTTTTTTTCTTTCACAGGGAGATCAAATTAACTCTTTGCATTAAGTTTCACTATTTAAAACTTTACACAGACTCACTCCAAAGCTGTATCTTCAGAAATGGAAGGCAGGTGCTAGCTCAGATAATAAGAAAATGAATAGATTTAAAAAGCAAATCAGGTCAAAAGAGACGGCACTTGCTCTAGAGTTTTAAAGGAATTCACCAGCAAGAGTGAACGGAGGGGGTCCACCAAAACATATGAGCTGTCAACACAAACAGCCGCCAGGCCTACACTCTAGGAGGACCACCTGCAGTCGCCACCATCAGTCAGAGCCTCAGCAGAGTGGGCACATGAGGTGACAGGCTGACGAGACGCCTGTTCACATCCAGCAAGGTGAAAGGACTTACTGTAAATTTTATGGACAAAATGGCATTTCCCTTCACCCTTCAATGATGATTAAAGATATGTCTACCACGTAGGCCAGGTGCCATTCTAGACACCACACACAAATGTCTTTTTTTTTCCATTTTAAGTATAAGACTTTGATGCAAGATGCTTAAAATCTATAAGGGAGATAAGACACCAATTTAAAAAATACAAAAAGGTATAACGTAACAAGTCCCATACACAGGATGGAAAATACTTAGTGATTCTCAAACTTTTCCAAAGTAAGAAATCTTTGCATTAGCTCCTGCCTTTCAATGTGTACATGGGGAGAAGTCTTACTGAATTATATTCACTGATGAATAATGTGTATTCCAATTTTTTACTGGTCAATGACACATATAAATAACCACCAAAGCCTCTGGTAAGAAGTAATAACCATGACCAACATGTGAAATCTCAGTTAAAAGAAAAAAAATGTGTCATTCTTGAGGTACCCCTGAAGCTGTGTCTTTACTTATTTTGGGTAGAGAAGTAATTTCCTAGAACCTTTGTCAGGTGTTAAAATAGTGTGCAAATACTGAATATGACCTTTATCATACCGTTGGGTTCTCAGAAGAACCGATGAGGTTCAAGAGGAAAAATAAATTCTTCAGGATGACTAACAAGTGAGACTAAAGGTTAGGATAGGGTGGCACCTGTGGCTTAAAGGAGTAGGGTGCCCGCCCCATATACCAGAGGTGGTGGGTTCAAACCCAGCCCCAGCCAAAAAACTGCAAATAATAATAATAATAATAATAATAATAATAATAATAAATGGGTCTAAATGTCCAGGAAGACATAAAAATGACAAGCTGGTCCCAAGTAAGGTCATGTATCTAAGCAGGAAATTACCACGAACTATGTTGTAAAGACAGTAGCCATAATGGGCTTCTATTTTATTTTTTAGTCAGGAAAGTAATCCTCAACTTAATTGAGCAGAAGTAGTAATAAAACACGATATTGTCAGAAAAGGTCTAAGAAATAAATGGAGAAATAATAATCTCAAAATGTACAAGATCATAGGAGGAAGTGTAGAATATTCTACACTATGTGAGCCCACTAAAATAATTAGGAAATAAAAATCACAGACCAGATCAGAAATACACATTTGTCATGATCTACCACTTTTTTTTAAGAATGAAAAGTTAAGAGGCACTCACCAAGCAAATTTGCAAGAGTTTAAAATTTAGCATAAATAAAATTAAATACTGTTTAATTGAGTGATCTTTATTTATTAATCACTCATTACCCCAAGAGAGGACTGACTGAAAATGGCAATAGCGTCTACGTGTTGGAAGGCGTCCCAGTTCTCTTTTGAGACTGAAACCTAGGCAAATAGTCAGCCATTCTCTCAAAACCTCCTCAGGGTCCCACAGAGAATATTCCAGCCCAGATGCATGTGCCACTGGGGTAATTCTATAATGTTCTGATTTTCATTGCAGAAGTAGTTTCAGTGGATTACACGATGAAACCCATTCAAATTACAGTTTAACGAAGTATTTTTCAGTTACCAAGAAAACACTCCTCAAAACCAAAATTCACTTTGAAAATGTTTTAGAAAGGGAAATTCTATAATAACCAGCAGTAAAGAGAAAACACCCCATCTCATAATGGGGAACAGATCTCTCTCTTTTGGGTTAGATTTGCTTTAAATGAATTTTTTTCCTTGGAAGTCAATGATAATATTATACTTACTGTTGAATAAACATGAGCCCCATTGGCCAGCCGGTAGGTAGCCACACGCTGCAGGCACTGGACAATCCTACTGCAGGCCTTAGCCTCTCTCTGCGCCAGCCACAGGACGCGCTCATCAGCCAACATGATGTTACTTGCAATGTCAACCATCACATCGCCCAGCTAGCAGGGGTGCCGGAGAAAAAGGAAAGCTCTTTAAACACTGGGGGGTTTATAGAATTGAAATTCTTTTTTTTTTTTTTTTCCTTCTTTTCTTTATGAAGTCATATACACATAGATCATGTAAACATTAATGTATTTATGGGGTACAATGTGCTGTTCTTATATACAATTTGGAATGCTTAAATCATTAACTAGATCAAACTAGTTAACACAGGGTTTCACCTCATATACTTAATTATTGAGTTAAGACATTTATATTCTGTACTTAGTAGACATGACATGTACCTTTACAATATGCTCCAAAGGTGTCGTCCTACCTTTTACCCAAATGTCCTTCCTCCCCTCCCATCCCCCTCCGCTCCCCTCCCACATCCTGGGCTATAGTTGTGATAGAATCGAAATTCTAATGAAATGGTGAGAACAGCCTTCAGCCTATATTTCCACATGAAAACCCAACAGGCACTTTACTTGTTTCTCATTAAAACATCTTCAGATAGGAACAGTACCTTCAATTATAGCCATTTAGTAATATTTAGCTCAAAACAGTGTACCCCAGTACATCATTCCTGAAAAGATCACACTCTGTCCTAAAAACCATTTATATCCACTTCTTTTCATGTAAGCGTTAGGCTAAAGGGGACTCTATGATCATAAATAAATAGACAGTCTATCTCTTCAGTTTCCTGTCATGTTCAAAATCCTAGGCATGTCCAACTATCACGAGTTTCCCGTATTTGTTGTGTGATCTCACATGTGGTTTCTTCTACCTCAAATGAACATCTTTCCTTCCTCCCAACTCAATGAATGACTTAAGGTGTTTACAGATAAGCACAATTACAACTACACTTATTAATACTTTTTTGAAGTTTTAAACATAAGGACCTTATAAGAAGCTGACATGAGACTTTAATAGACACGGCATCTATCCTGAATAATCACAATTATTATGTGATCTAAGAAACACTGCTACACCCCACTAAATAATAGTAAAGAAATGTAAATTGTGTTAGTAATTGTAAAGAAAAGGAATACCACTAAGAAGATACAGAGCTAATAAGGGTGAGTGCCTTAGCTGAGAACAACCTATTTTTCTCATTATTTCACTCCAAATGGCTGAGAACTGAGGGAAAGGATTTGTTGCCAAAATATTCCCTAGAGCAGATAATCATAAAATGCTCTGTGCTTCTGTAGCTCGGTTACAGAAGTAGCTCTGAATCCGTCACAGTGGCAAAAAAGGACACAAAAGGGATAACAATGTATGAAAAATTACACTGGATTAAAAAAGTATTCCTGGAACCTGACACAAAAGGATAGTTTAGAAACTGCAACTGGCACCAGAAAGCATCGTATTTCTCCTTGGCCCCATTTCCTGCAGGCCACTCCATCCACAAAAGGGTCAGAAGGAACCACACACCTGCTCGTGCACCTGTCTCCCTACAGCAGGAGGACCAGCAAAACTACATGTGAATGCATTTTACCAAAGATAACGGTGAAGAGACACAAATGTTATGTCAGTAATAACTGAAGTGTCAATGCCAGGATATTTCATATTCTTCTTAAGAATGCTCCAAATTAGGTCAAAGTCATTGATAAATTTAATGAATGTCTGATGTTATTATATTAAATACACAAGATAGTACATAACCCAAACCTGATGCTATTTAGTTTTAATGCACGGTGATTAGCACGGAAGACTGAATATAGATGTGTCTTGGTGTTAAATACTCCTGGGATGAGATTTCAAGTTCGTCCACTTATACGTTTAGATGTTCCTGGGCAGATCAGCCTAAGACTCAGTTTACTTATTTGTAAAATAAGACCCAGATCTCTATAAAAAGTGCTCAAAACCATCTCATTCCATACTGAATCAGAAAAAAGGAAAAAACAGAAGACAAATGTGTTCACTTGCTCAGGAGAAATTAAGCAATTCATGTAGTTTTTGAGAAAAGTGGACCAATGTAGGCCTCGCCCTCATATTTCCATTCGCAAGCACAGAGCAGCGAGGGACACGCGTTCAATTCTAATAACCAGATACGTGTGTGGGTGGGGCAGCAAGCTGGATAATGGTCTGGGGGCAGCTAACAGAGAGATAAGTAGGGGCACAGAGATAGCCACACTGAGGAAGCATCACCATGGTCATCACAGCTGACAAAATGAAGCACAGGTAATCTTCAGGATGGCTTCCGAGTTAGGAATTAAGTATAATATTGAGATCGTACCTATCCAAAGGTGGGTTATTACCCTGATTACTATTAATGAAGGAATTGCTCTGCTTTGAAAGTCAAGTTTTAAAAGTGCATTTATGTCACTCTTAAGATGCGTCTGTCCTCTGAGTGCCACCAGATCTACTGCAGGCTTCTCAGCTGCTTGCCTAGGTAAGCATTCGCCATCCAACAAGTACCCTGCTGGGATTATCATCAGGACCTACGGCAAAGGTTAGAGCTCTGATTTTTTTTTTGTGGCATAGAAGGAAAGAAAATGATGACAAGTACAGCGATGGAGGAACAAAAGAAAAATGGGTGACAAAGGAAAGAGGCTGGGAATGATGTTGCACAGACGCCTTCTTTGCTGGCAGTACCTACGTGGGATGTAGCACCAGGTCTTTAACACGTGACAATCATTTTTCAGGAGAGGTGATGCATCCACCACATGTCATACCAGATCCTCTTAAAGTCCATATGTTTAAAAAAATAGTGAACTTCCTGTAGCTATAATTGTGCTAATCCATGAATGTCTTATATATTAAAAGATAAAATATGAAAAAATACTGATTCTGCTCTAAGGTCTTCCTGAGATGCATGAGGCTACAAAGTTGATACACATTTCCCTGCTGGAAGCAGGGAGGGCTCAGTACCCTGGACAACTGTCCTGTGAAAAGTGAAAAAATATAGAAGGAAAACAGTCACCCTTGTAAATGCATGGAGGAACAGTAAGAAAACAAAGACCCCACAGAACACAACTGCAAACTAAGAGCAGGAACTTGAAGAGCTCAGAGGGTGAATCGTCATGACCACAAGCTACGTTTCCACGTCCACACAGGACCAAGGCTGCACTAACACTTCTATCAGAGGGCCTGACAGAAGACCCTCTACTGCAAAGTTGATACCCCAAAAGGGAACAGCACCTCTAGCCTTGGGCCCAACCACACAGCCTTGGGGAGGCCCAGGAAACATGCCTGACTTGACCTGGGCAAGATGTAGAAGGAAGGAAAGAGAATTCCTTCCTTGACAATGTCTGAACATAAGACAAGCTTCTCACGGGACGGACTTCAGACTACTTTTGTGGTCTGAAAATCCGCAAGCTAAAAATTAATTTCTTTTCTTCTTTTTTTTTTTTTTTTTCTAAAAATTAATTTCAAAGTAAGTCCCCTACACTGGTGTTGGCCCTGAAAACTTGGGGCCTAACCAAACATTAAGCCATTCTCATGAACGCCCCTTGTCACCAGCATTTATTGGCATTGTTCAGGAAGTCCTCACCAATGTATAATAAAAAGTAAATAAATAAATAAAAATAGAGAAATATATTTTATGTGGGAACAAATAAACCAATTATTATTTGCAGGTGACATAGACTGTTTATCAAGAAAAGACCAAACAACCAACTGCAAATTGATAAGAATGAATTCAGTCAAGTAATGAGACACAAGGTTGTTTTAAAGAAATCTTAATCAAGAAAAATTGATAGTGGATTATGTATCAAACACAGCTAATTCTGGTAATTTAATAGCAATTTTAAAAATTCCTTTTATTTTAGAACAATTTTGAATAAAATACGACAAAATTTGCTTTTAAATGCTCTAGAACAGAGAGAGGATGGAGAGGAAAGGAGGGGAGGGGAGGGGAGGGGAAGGGGGAGGGGAGAGATAGAAGAGGAGAGGGAAGGGGAGGAGGGAAGAGGAAAGGAGAGGAAGGAGAGGGAAGGAGAGGGAAGGGGAGGGGAAGGAGAGGGAAGGGGAGGCGGGGGAGGGGGGGAGAGTAACGGACTAGCTC
>CAUYPK010111416.1:0-10971 GCA_963574355.1 Loris lydekkerianus | reverse complement strand
AAGATGGAGACTTTACCTCTTTCATGTTTACATGGATGGAGCTGGAGCATATTCTTCTTATCAAAGTATCTCAGGAATGGAAGAAAAAGTATCCAATGTACTCAGCCCTACTATGAAGCTAAATTATAGCTTTCCCATGAACTCTATAACCCAACTATAGCACAAGACTATAGGGTAAGGGCTAAGGAAGGGGCAGGGAGGGGGGAGGTTTTGGTGGAGGAAGGGTAATGGGTGGGGCCACATCTATGGTGCATCTTCAAATGGGTACAGGTGATTGCACTAATGTACACAGCTATGGTTTAACAATAAAAAATAAAATAAAATAAAATAACATGAATACAGATTTCAAGGTTGCAGATGGAAGAGAAAGACAACCAACATGTATACATGCCCCAAGATAAAGATGCAAAAAGAATGAATCCTACATAAAACTGTGAGTAGGAGTTGGAGCAAGAGAGAAATGAGAACCTACAGTTAGGACTCTTAACTACTTTATCTTTATACAGGAAAAATAAATTGAAAAAATTCTATGTAAAGGAGCTAATCATATTTTGACATTTGGGAGACTACTAGTCTAAAGAAGAAAAGACTAAAAAATATTCATGCAATAACTCCTTAATTTTTAAGTTGGGTTTCCTTAGGTGGAATTCTTTCTTTCCCAGGAAAGAGTTTAATGAGTTTCTACAAATACAACCTCCCATGCAGCCACGCGATAATCAAGATTTCCCCTGGTGGCCTCAGCTTGGGAAAGCCTAATGAAGGCAGTCCTCTGCTCCCATACCTGAAAAGAACAGACTGACAGGTTAGTGACTCCTGTCTCTCCTGTAGCCTGGCCTGTCATGCCTATCCTGAGGTTACTTCTGGAATTCATAGCCCTATTACTTGACCCATACATATTGGTTTCATTCATCTCATCCTGAAAGGAGGTCATGTCAGATGCAACCTTGATATCTGATAATGTCACCACCCAACTGGAAAGGTGAGGGGTACCCAGTACCTCTACAGGGACCCTTGAACCTTCACACTCCTTGGCCCTGTCTCCCAACACTGAGAGGTACCATAGAAGGGGCTTATTGTGGAAAAAGTTGCCACTAGATTAGAGATATGGAACCTTGTCTGTGGTTCTATGGTGGCTTGAATCATGAACAACCCCCAGGATGTGAAAAAAATAATGGCTGGGAACAATGAGATTGGAATTTCACAAACACAGCCTGATCAGGCAGCTCTCCAATTTACCTCCACCAACATCAAGTTCAATGTTTTCCAACATCTGCTTCAATGCCATTTGCCCTTTCACTTGAGTGCAGTGTTGAGTGTTCATATTGCCAGATGGCTGGCCACTTTGATGACATGTGTTCATTTGCTATGTAATTCAGCTATTCCATCACTTAATAGTTTCTTTGACTGAAGATCACATGGTAAATGGGAGGCCATCATATTGCCTAAAAATATGCCCATTATCATGTTGCTCACAGTGAATTGCATGGGGTATAGAATCATGATATACATTCCTTTCAAGGCAGCTATGGTAGTCTCAGCGTCCACGTGAATGACATATTATTTGTCTCTTCCAGGTAGCAAGTAGAAAGATATGATAATAGAGGGGGCCAGAATGGCCATCATCAATGCATGTAGTTTGTCCTACTGGGCATAACGCTCTTGTTTAATTAATATCAGTCAAAAATGGCCAGACTCAATTTCAGATGTTACACTCCTGAGGAGGGCAGGAACAAGACAAAGTCTATTCCTCACAACCTATCCCCTTCTTAGGATGTTATATTCCAATCTCAGTCTACACTTAGTCTTGAGAATTAAAAGTGAGAAAGGAGGAAGAACTGAATCCATCCACATATCCCATAACTTGCTCACCATTTTATTAATATAAAATACTATCAAGGCTGGGCGCAGTGGCTCATGCCTGTAATCCTAACACTCTGGGAGGCTGAGGCGGGTGAATTACTTGAGCTCACGAGTTTGAGATTAGCCTGAGAAAAAGACCCAGCCTCCGAGGCTGAAGAGGGTGCTGGTGGGGGAATTGCTTGAGGCTAGGATTGCAACACTAGCTCAAGCAAGAGCAAGAACCTGTCTCTACAGAAAAATAGAATAAAATTAGCAGGGCTTGGTGACATAATAGAAACCCAAAACTCAAAATAGAAAAACTTAGGCAAGAGGATCACTTGAGCTCAAGAGTTGGAGGTTGCTGTGAGCTATGACGCCATGGACTCTACCCAGGGTGATAGTTTGAGGCTCTATCTCAAAATAAATAAATAAATAATAAAATAGAATGCTATCAATATGGACAATTTTATGGCTATTTGGATTATTTCCAGATATGGGCAACTAAAATATGGTTACCATAGGTTCATTTCTCTTGGGAAAATACCTCCTTAAACCTGGGTTGCTAGATTATGTAATATATATATGATTCACTTTACAAAAGAATTTCAACATACTTTCAAGTTTATTATGTCATTTTGCATTCACAACAGAAAAAGATCAGAATTCCAGAAGTTGCACAACATTCTCACCAGTATTGGTATTGATTATACATATATCTTTCAAATGATTCTAGTAGATATGTGATGGCATCTCATTGTAGTTTTGATTCACTCCTTCCTTTCTTCCTTCCTTCCTTCCTTCCTTCCTTCCTTCTTCCTTCCTTCCTTTCTTCTTTCCTCCATTCTCTCTTTCCTTCCTTCCTTCCTCTTTTTTTATTTGAGGCAGGGTCTCTTTCTTTCTCTTTTTTTATTATTTTTATTTGAGGCAGGGTCATGCTCTCTCAGGCCAGCATACATGGATATGATCATTACTCGCTGCAACCTCAAACCTCTGGGCTCAAGCAATCAACCTCCTGCTTTTTCCTCCTGAATAAATAACCTGTTAACTCTTGTTTTACACCAAATGTAAAAATTAATTCTAAATTTATCATAGATATGAATATATGTGTAAAACTTTAACATATAAAATTTCTGAAGAAAACATAGCAGATAATCTTTGTGACTTCAGGTTAAGCAATATTTCCTTTATAAAAATAAATATTATAAAACATAAAAGATAAACATACATTGAAATTAATCAAAATTAATAAATCCTGCTCTTTGGATGACACTGTTTAAAAAATGACAAGATATGCCACAGACTCAGAGAAAATATTTGGAACATGTAACTGATATAGATTTTGTTTCAAGAATTATATATAATTAACTTCATAACAAATGAATGAATAATTTTTAAAATGAGAAAGGTGACACTTAATAAAATAATAGATATAAATGGCAAGTCCAAATAAATATGCTCAATTGCACTATCATTGAAAGATGTAAATTGGGCCATGTGACTTATGCCAGTAATCCTAGCACTTTAGGAGGCTGAAGAGGGTGCTGGTGGGGGAATTGCTTGAGGCTAGGATTTCAGCACTAGCTCAAGCAAGAGCAAGAACCTGTCTCTACAGAAAAATAGAAGAAAATTAGCTGGGCTTGGTGACATAATGTAATACCAACTACTCAGGAGGATAAGGCAGGAAGATTACTGAACCCAGGAGTTTGAGGTTGCAATTGAGCTATGATCATGACACTACACTTCAGCTTGGGTGACAAAAAAATAAAATAAAATAAATAAACCGTGAATTTTATGTTGTCCCATTTATCTAAATGTCTAGCCTTACACCAATATCACAATACCTTGATTAACATTGCCTTATATTATATCTGAAATAAGTAGAGTGAGTTCTCTAACATTGTCCCTTTTTTTCTAAATTGGTTTGGATAGTATAAGTTCTTTACTTTCTTATGTAAATTTTTGAATCCTCTTCCAAATGTCTACAAAAATTCATAATGGGGTTTGTGATGGTAGTGAATGTGTAGATAAATTTGTAAGAATTGACCTCTCACTATTGCGCCATCCAATCCATGAAACTAGTGCATTGGTATGCTTATTTAGATTTTATTTAATTAATTTCATCAGTGTTTAATAATTTTCTTAGTACAAATTTTGCACATATTTTGTCAGATTTAACCCTAAATATATCACATTTTTTATGTTAATATAAAATATATATTTTAACAGCAATGCCCTTTTTTAATATTGGTATATTAAAAAATGATTGATTTTTTAACTATTTATATTTGCAAACTAAGAAAATTGAGTACCAACCATGTGGCACATACATTGCCACATATTATAAATAGAAACATATGAAATAGATGAATTTCTTCTTTATTTGAGACATCATTCAAACATATTTACACAAATAAGCAATAAAAAAATAGATTCATGATGTGGTAGAAAAGTGAATTATTCTTTGGATGTCCATAACATTTATGGACATGAGACCCAAATTAAAATGGTCACTGAAAGTTTCCTGGAGGAAGTAATTTTTAACTGAATATGTGAAGAATAAGTAGCCAAATACCATACAAGTTAATGGCAGTAACGACAAAAGAAATATTAGTATTCAAGTAGAAACCAGAGCATGTAAAGAGGTAAAATTTTAAAAAAGAGGTAAAATAAATAAATAAATATCACTAGGAGAATAGCAATTACAGTACACCTAAAGAAAGCCAGGAAAAAAAAAAAAAAAAAATATATAAAAATATATATATAAATTTAAAAAAAGATTAAAAATAAATAAATAAATATCAATATGATTATATAAATTACAGTACACATAAACAAAGACATTAAAAAAAAAAAAAAAAAATATATATATATATATATATATATGTAAAAACCATTATATATATATGGAACTAAGTTTTTAAGGAATTTTATTCTCTGTCAATGTGTTAGGATTTCATAATTTTCTTTGGAAAAATCACCACAAAAAAAAAAAAAATTAGTGTTTTCAGTGTAAAACCGTCTTTTGCTGGACAGACCTCCCTGTGAAAGATGCTGAGTCAGACAATTAGCTTTCCACCTGGTTACTTTCATGCCTTAAACTCACATTGTTCTTAACCTCAGAAATACCAGCTACACCATGCTTTGGGACACGAGGGACCCCTGTGCTCATAGCGCCTTCTAGCAGCAACAAAAAGGAGGCTACCTATGACTATCTTTTTTAAAAAAAAACGAGATCAGGGAAAGGGGGGGGCCTTGAACTAGGAAGTAGTGTTCACTTGAGCAAGATTGTATTTTACTTTATTTTATTTTATTTCTTTAGTATTATTATTATTATTATTATTATTTTGAAACAGGGCTAGAATGCAGTGGCATGATCATAACTCACTGCAGATTTGAACTCCTGGATTCAAGTATCCTCCTGCTTCAGCCTCCCCAAAAGCTGGGGCTAAAGGTGCGCACCACTGGGGCTTGGCTTTTTTCTTTTCTTATTTTAACTCTATTTTTTGTAGTGCAAAGTCTAGCTTATTGCCTAGGCTAGTGTTCAACTCATAGTTGATCAATTCGCTGTGGTGACCCACCAGCGCCTGACAAGGTATTTCTTTTTAAAAAACATTTGTTTAAAAACGGAAACACTGCAAGGGAAAAATGCAATTTCTAATCATTCCCAGCAAAGATAAAGCCAAGTCTGGCCGCTGCTCAATCTGCCACTTCCGCCAGTTACGCTGGGCTAAAGGTCCACGCGAGTACCATAAGGATGATGACAAGCCTGGATGTACTGCAGTGTGGTGGTACCATGAACACACACATAGTTCAGATTTTATTGTAAAACTATACAGTCGACTTTGCATTATGTCATATTAAATCATTGAGTAACTGTATGTGTACGTATTTCCATACACTTCATTTCCTCTTTATTAGCACTGTAGTTTTCAAGATGAATGGAATTTCTATTAAAACCTTGATAGGTTATTACTCTTGAATGTTTTCCAGTCTGATACAGATGTTGGGCGTATTCGCTTAAGTCCTCGCGGAAGCTTTGGGGCGTCCAGATCCCCAACTTGTCCCACCTGTGCCCTGCCGGCTTTCGCGTGCTCAGCCGGGAACTGCCGCTCACAGGAAGTGCACCATTGCCCAGAGCGGTAGATCCGCCTCCAGAACGCTGCGGAGAGGTCACGTAGCTGGCGAGGAGGATGGTGGCCGGCAAGGACCAAGAATCTTTGCGCATTTGCGCAGCGCAGGAGGGGGTGGGCGGGAAGTGGCGTCCCGCCTCCTCTCGGTTTCCGTTTCCGCACTCTGGCCGACATGTTTCTCTTGCCGCGCCGGTTGGATTCTCCCATAGGTTGCTTCCGTCGGAAAAGCTTTACCTTGTAACTTCCCGGTTTAAAAAAAAATTCTCTCTAGGCTCCATAGCATCGATTTGGTTCATACCTTTAACTTTGTATTAAGCACGTACTTCTTTGTCTTTCTCAAGTAAATACCATCGTGTTTCTAAAACACTTTATTCCTTTTTTACAGTTACACATTTACTGAAACTGAATTTTATACCCTTCCTTTGCAATGTTAATAATGTCCATTTCCGTTTATTTACATTCATTTCAACAACTGTAATATTTTTCAATAATACTGAGCTCAGTGTCATTTTTTAATAGAATTCTATTTTAATCATTTTTGTATGGTCCTTAAGATTTTCTATTGATTCTTTTGTGTTTCCCTTAACTTTGCAACAAAATACCTTGAATATAAATAGAGTTCTAGTAGGCTCAAGGTCAAAGTTTCTTCCACCTCCTGTCTCATTACCCCATTATATACTACTATTATTTTTAATTTAAGAAAAATTGATACTGTGGAATCAGTTTCTCAACTACATTTTAAAACAGCTTAGACACTGCTTTTCTGTGTACCCTGCCTTCCCTTCGTTCATCTCCTTATCTTTCATAACTGATCATTCAATCCCAAAATGGGTTTTGTAATTGGTTTATTAAACATTCCTTCCACTTGAAGAACCAGGGTCTTACTCAGCTTGGGTTTTCTGCAGGTCACAGGGAGAATATAAAGTAAATCTCCCAGTGCCAGAGTGATAATCATGCAGTAATAAATGGGTTGCGGATACACAAGAGACACAAGGCTGTCTGTTGTATAATTGAATTTTCCGTGTGACAGGCATCTGGTCAGTGATCCAATGCTTAGACCATAAGTGTCTTCCACGTAAAAGGAGCACACTCCGCCTTCATCTCCTGTTATGACGGGGTTGTGAGCCATACTGGTACTATAACCCAAATTTAATTAGGACCACTCAAACACCAGGTCAAATTGGTCTGTGAGTCTTGGGAAGGTCATCCACTGTAAGTGGATAAATCAAAGATTTAAGATGGATCTGAAAGGAGATATAGTATCTTTGTCATTAATGCTACTGTACACATAATACCTTTATTGTATATTTATTGAAGAAGCCTTTCTAAGATTAGAAAAACGTAAGTTTTATTCACATAGAAATGAAAAGCACTAATGAAACTAATTTATAAATAATTCACAAATATCTTGAAATTCTGATTCTGATACTTGTGAATTAGATTTTGATACAAAATAATAAATGTTTTCATATCACCCTCTCTGGAAAGAAGACTACTAGCAATGGAATATTTGTAATAAAAGAGGCTACACCATTGTTAGTGTGATTTTTACATTTTGCATTGACCCGATTCTTCACATTTCTTCACAATTCTTCACAATTCTCTCACAAGAAATTGACAGTTAAAAATTTTAGAAATAGTTTATCCATGTGCAGACAATGAAAATAATGTCATTGTGGCCAAGAAGCTAACAGTGATTGTAATAAAATTTGAATAAAAACATGCAAAATTGATAAAATATTGTACTTAGTAAGGATCTGGATGTTATTATTTCTTTATTTCTATTACTATTACATTATAATGTATAGTAAAATAACTATAGAACTCACCATAATGCAGAATCAGTGGGGACCCTGAGCTTCTTTTACTTCAAATAGACAGTCCCATCTGGGGGTGATGGGAGATAGTGACATCCAAAGTGTGTTCCTTTGTTTGGTCTGCTCCATAATCTCATTTTAGCTGCTGTCACTGCAAAAAACCTTGCTTCACAAACATAGGATGTTGGAAATGGAATAGGGCTTTTCAGTATTTTTGTAGCAATCTCAGATTTTTCTACCTTTACATCAATTCAGAACATATGGAGATTTGAAGTTATCTCAAACATACATTTTAAAAATTATTTTTACATTGATGCATTTCTGGGGTTCAGGGTACTGCTTCAATATACAATGTAAAATGCTTGCATTGAACTAAGTAACACATCCATCACAATTATACTCATTTTTTAATAGTCAAACATACTTTTAAGGCCACTGTCATTTGAATTCTCAAGCAGTTGATCCTTTTCTAGCACAAAGTCAATTAACTTGGCTTATTCACAAATGGGTCATGGATCCATGCCTTACTGCTTGAGGATTTTTTGAGGTTGGGAAGTAAGGCTTCAAATCTCTTGAGAGCCGAGATAGGTGATTATGCATTTCCTTGGAGAAAGAAAGTCCTAAGTCTTTTTAAAAATCTCTGCTAATGTAGATGCTGCAATTTATTTGGAAATATGAAGAACCCATATGAGTCAAAACAATACTGAACTAGAACAAAGTAGGACTTGTATCACTGTAAAACCATAGTAACCAAGACAGTATTAGTACTGGCCTAAGGACAGACATGTAAATCAATGGAACAGAACTGACAGTCCAAAAATGAAGCCTTGTATCTATTATCAATAAACTGTTTTGACAAAAAAAAAAAAAAAAAAAAAAAAAAAAATCTCTGCTAATGTAGAACTAGAATTAATCAACATCTATCACTGGACAAGAGACATGAACAGAAGCTTCTCTGAAAAAGAAAGACAAATGGCCAACAAACATGGGGAAAAGTGCATCATCACTAATCATCAGAGAAATGCAAATCAAAACCACCCTGAGATGATCTCCTAACCCCAGGGAGAATAGTCCATATCACATGTCCCAAAGCTTAAGATGATGGCACAGATGTGGAAAGAAGGAACACTTATACTGTTGGTGGGATTTCAAACTAGTACAACCTCTTTTGAAAAAAGTGTGGAGATTCCTCAAAGAACTCAAAATAGGCATTACACTTAATCCTGCAATCCCATTGTCAGGTGTCTACCCAGAAGAAAAAATAATTTATCACAAAAACATTTGCTTTAGATTGTTTATCACAGTTCAATTTACAATCTCTAAGATGTGAAAACAACCCAAGTGACCCTCAAACCATTTATGGATTAATAAGCTGTGGTTTATGTATGCCATGGAATACTGTTCAACCATAAAAAGATGGAAACTTTACATCCATTGTATTAGCCAGGATAGAGTTAGAAAACATTCTCTTTAGTAAAGTATAATGAGAATGGAAAAGCAAGTATCCACTGTACTTAATACTAATATGAAGCCAGTAGATGACCTAGTATGCCCTCACACCAGAGAAAAACTCAAGTCAATTTGGAGGAGGGAGAAAAAGGAGTAGAGAAGGTGTTTGGTGTGCTCCCATTTAACGGGCACAATGTAAGTGTATAGGTATACTTCCTTAGTGCAGGACACAACTACAACAGGGAACTTATCTAACAAATGGTAACATTGAACCTAATTGCTTGCACCTCCAAATAATCTTAAAGAAAAAATTCTCTGTTAATGTGTTTAAAGTCTCAGTGTTCACTAGACACCCCCAAAATTCCAGTTTGGTTTTGATTTGGTCACTTTATCCACCAACTTGAGTACAGTTGTAAAAATTTGAGTTAGTTGAGTATTTCATGTAAGTTGAATATGTCATATGAGTAAGGAAGTTTTGCTACCCATTCTGTGTTACTGAAATGTGTGTGCTGCCAGTGGTGACTGTTTTTCTAAAAGAAATCTCTGAAGCAGCTCTCATAACTCAAAAACTCTGGCCAATAATTTACCTTTATCAATCTATATCACCTCTGTGTACAAAAGAAGACATGTGCTCTGTGTCTATCTCCTCACAGAGCTGCATGAACAGGCATTAGTTAAAGGCATGTACTCTTAATATAGTTGATAATTTTAATCACATCCTGAAAAATGTTGTTTAGTTCAGGTGATGATTTTCAGCTAGTCATCATTTCTCTACAGATGACACAGTGCGTAGACTCACTCAGAACTGACCTCCTTGACCTGGGTAGTGAAACCAGAAAGTCATCCAGTCATGGTAGCGACTTAGTCCCACATATACTGATACAAAATAACCAATTCAGCTTTCCTAGTATCTATTCATTTAAAGACTTGAATAGTTCTGCAACTGTGGTGTTGAATAGCAAAAAAATGTACATAACATATTATGCACATCCTCCTCTCCTAAAAAATAAATTTCACAAAAACAAGCATTGTTGCCTTGTTATCAATATCAGTAGACTCATCAACCTGGATTGCATACCATGGTGACTCATTAATTCTAATAATTGTGCCTCAAAATCCACTATTTCATCAGTTCATTTAGTTGTGGTAATAGCTGAAAGAAGAACATTTGCCACCTTTTGAACTGCAATCTTTCCTAAAAGCTCACCCAGATATTCCTAGCAGCAGGTTGTGTTAACGCTTTACCAATAGTAAAGGGGGCTTTTAGCTTCTAAGTTATTAATAAAAGTTACCAATTAGCAACTAAGAATTATGCTGTCAGCGCAGACACATTTGATGAGTGGTGGCCTTCAATAATTGCTTTTGTTCTTCATGTTCATGTTTTTTTGTTTTTTTTTTTCTTTTGAAAAACCCCAGAGGTTTGTATTTTAATGCAGGGTGCTTAGTCTACACTTGGCAAAGCAGTTTTGAAGATTTCATAGCTTCATTGGGTAGCCTGTCACCACATACTATACTATACAAAGCAGGTTTTGGGAACTTGAATCACCTGTTCCAATGAAACCATAATTTAATTAGGACTCTTTTTTTTTTTTTCTTTTTTTTTTTTCATGGTGGTTTTTGGCCATTAGACTTTTTTTTTTTTTTTTTTTTTTTTTTTTTTTTTAATAAAGTTTTACAATTTTTTGGCTTGTTTTGTGTGACATTGTAAAAAATAACAATCAAAAAAACAAAATATA
>CAUYPK010111412.1:0-18847 GCA_963574355.1 Loris lydekkerianus | reverse complement strand
ACTGAGGGATTCTACTGTGTTTCTCAGATCTTTGAGGGCTGCAACTTCTTGTCTCAATGTGTCAAAATCTTTGGTCATTTGGTCTTTGAATTCATTGAATTCTTGAGACATCTTTTGGGTTACTGCTTGGAATTCTAATTTGATGTTATTTGCCATCCAGATTCTGAATTCGATTTTTGACATCTCAGCTATTTGTTTGTGCATGGGATCTTGTGCTGTGTCTTCCCCATTATTCCTTGAGGGAGTTGATCTACTCTGATTATTCTACCAGAGTTTTTCCCTTGATTACACCTCATGTTTGTTTTTCATTGTTGCCTCTGGCTGTCCTCAGAGTTGGGGAGGTGTCTCTCCAAGATTAGACCCCAGTAGGATCAATCTAATGTTGCTGGATCTTTGTGGGGAGTGGCCCTGTGTAGTTCCTCGGGGGCTGCCCCAGCCAGAGAGTTCTGGTTGTGGAAGCAGCTCTGGAGTGTGACACACCTGGATCCAGAAACAGAGCGGGGGATGGTGCGTATAGTTCTGGGAGTGCCTGCCGCTCAGTGACTTTGGCACAGGGGGCCCAAGGCTCCAGCAGTCTCTGTCCAAGAGAAGGGCTCCGTGTAGAAGCAGGGAGGGCTCCGGAGGGCATGTGGCTACCAGAGTCCCTAGCCAGACTAGTCGTGGGTGTGGAGGCCAGGAGGGTGTGGGAGGGAAGATGCGGGGTTGCACAGCTCCTGGAGTTCCTGCTCAGGTTGGGGGGAGGGGGGGAGGGCTGGCCGGCAGGGTAGCAGGTCCCGGCAAGGCTCTTACCTGGGTCCCTGTGGGCACAGTGAGAGGGTCCTGGCGTGGTTCTTCCGGAGGGCCAGGAGTGTGCTGTTCATGGGTCGTGGGGCAGCTCTTCTGGAGGTTAGGGAGGGTGCCAATCATGGGTCCTGGTGCAGCTCTTCAGGAGGTCAGGGAGAGTGCTGATCGAGGGTCCCAGAGCAGCTCTTCCAGAGGTTGGGGGTTTGTGCTGATGGTGGGTCCCAGAGCACCTCTTCCTGAGGTGGGAGGGTGCCCTTCTTGTGAGCAGTTTTTAATAGGAAGACAGAATATATGAGGGCACTAGCTACATGAGAATGAAGGGATGCTGCCATTGGAGTAAAGGTGCTCAAATTTCAATGACACCATATGCATGAACTCTGAGATAGATTTCAAGGTGTTTTTGATTTATTCTGTAAATGGTGTTGGTAGAGATGGCTAAAAATAAAGTATAAACATAGAGTGTATCTCTACCTAACATCATTTGGTAAAATAAATTCCAGGTAGTTAAATGTTTAAATAGAAAAAGTAAAACCATTAGCTTTTGAAAGAAAATAGGTAGGAATGAATATGTGACGTCAAAGCAGCATTTAATAAGTTTCACAAAACAAAGAATTTATAAAAGATTTAATCTTATAAAAATTAAAAAACCTCTGCTCATTTAAAAATGTTAATGAACTAAAGAGGAAAAACTACTTATAATGTAGTAGTTTTGAAAAATACATGACTAATTTTAATATTCTTAACATGTGGGAAGCTCTAATTAAAGTTAGTATTAAAAAATACAGAGAAACCACTAGGAAAATGGACAAAGGACATAAACAGCCATTTCCAAAGAGAAAAAAGTCAAACTGCCAATAAAAACCTGAAAAAAGCCCCTCTCATCCATTAAAAAATTGCCAATTAAAGCAAAGAAATATAATTCTTTGCTTTTTAAGCTGGCAAATACTCAAATAAGCACTATCAGCATTTTCGCATTTTCAGGGTGCAAAGTTCAGCTTTTAGATGACTAAGTTCTAGAGACATGATGACTGTGAGCACGGTGACTATAGTTAGTAGTAATGTATTATATATTTGGAATTTGCTAAGAGAGTATATCTTAAGAATTCTCATCATAAGAAAGAAAATAGGACTATGTGAGGTGATGGATATGTTAATTATCTTGAGTGTGGTAATAATTTCGCAGTGTAGACATATATCACAACATGCTGTACACCCAAATATATACAACTTCTGTTTATCAATTAAACCTCAGTAAAGCTGAGGAAGAAATTACCAATGTTGATAAAATTTGGGTGAAAAACGTACTTTGTATATTGTAGGTGAGATCATACATGGGTATCATCTTTCTGGAAAAGCAATATGTTAATGTTTATCAAATGCCTTAAATATGTACTAATGCTTTGTCCTAGGAACTTTAATTAAAAGAATGTATAAAATTGCACTCAAAGCCTTGACTATACAAACATTAATCAAAATGTTATTTGCAAGAGAAATTACAATTCTATTTCCCTAATGACTGTGGTAGTCATACTTTCATTTGTATTTTAGTTCTCCTGGATGTTACAGAGGTTGTTGTGAATCATTCTATGGCATTTTGTTTTATACATTAGCATCATGAGCTTGGTTAATGTGAGTCTTCCCCTGACATCTATCTGTGTATATGAAAGAAAACATGTTTCTGGGTCTACAGGCCTGAGACTTCTTATGCTGAAATATGACAAGTTCTTTAGTATAATAGATTCCACTTAGAAGACAACTTAGACCTTTTAGGAGACAGCCAGATGACTGCTTCTTCTGCCTCACCAACTAGGCAGCAAGGATACCGTTTTTCTCTATTGTAATGTTTACAATATGGATTCATATTCTATTATTGCTGTAATGCATTACCACAAATCTAGCAGCTTAAAACAATATCCACTTAATAGCTCACAGTTCTGTTGGTCAGGAGTCCAGGCAAGTGCAAATGGCTTCTCTGCTTAGGGTCTAATAAAGCAGAAATCCAAGCATCATCCATGCTGAGTCCTCAGCTAGAGGCTGAGGAGAAGCATTTCCAAGGGTGTTCAGGCTGTTGGCAGACTCCAGCTGTGGGACTGAGGTACCCTTTCTTGCTGTCAACTGAAGTCACTCTCAGCTCCTCAAAGCTGGTCTTTGTCTTCAAAACTAGCAGCACAACAAATCCTTTTCCTATGAGAAAGGATTTACTTTATCTTCTGCTGCCAACCAGCCTGAGAAAAAACTTGGGGTTTGAAATACTTGTATGATTAGCTTGGGCCCACAAGGCGTCAACTGATTGTAACCTCTAAATATAACACATTTGCAAAATCCCTTTTGCCACACAATCTTAAAATGTGTATAAATTTTTTGGCATCCTCTGTATGCCAAATTGAGCTGTTTTCTCATGAAAATAACTTGCTAACTCTCCACAGTCTAGCAGGCTCACAGTTTTGCTACTTGTTTGGCCCAATGATTCCAAATTGTAGAAGTTTGTGCTCACAACTTCTTGACAGGATGAATAGATCCTACATTCTACAATTTTGGTATTCTTTTGTATCAACAGTCAGATCATAAAGTATTGTACCTCACATGGAGAAATCATGTTGTGGAAAGCAAAATTCCAAAGTGCAGTGCCTCCTTCCCACAATTTTCTGCCCTAATTCTCATGTCATGTTCAAGTCATGTTTGATATCTGCAATTACAAGGGGTGCTCAATGTGACTTGTATTAATCTTTTATTACTGGTATAAATTGAAGATTACAATTTTAATACATGGTTTCCTCTCTTAAAATGTGTATATGTTTATTCGCACCCTCTGTATAATCTTGTTTTTTAAAAGTTTGTGACTAGTCTATACTTTTAAACACTTTATAATACATCTAACAAGCCAGTTCTAAATTAATACCACCAGTTTTCAAGCTCTGCATTGATTTCTCCTTTCATCCATTATGTCTCTTAGAAAATTCAAATAGAGAGAGGTTACAACACATACTCAAAGTCACATAGCTAATTGGTGACAAAGCCAGAATGAGAAGGCCAGTGTTATTGACTCTCACAAAATATTTATTTTCCTAGCTATACTAGTTTCCATTGTTGCTATAACAAATTGCTACACACTTAGTGATTTAGAAAACACAAATTTATTCTCTTACATTTCTGGAAGTCAGAAGTCAAGAATGAGTCTTATGAAGCTAACATCAAGTTTGTGGTTGGGCTGGATTCCCCTAAGGGCTCCTGGGAGAATCCATTCCTTGCCTCATCCAGCTTCCAGAGGCTGCCAGTATTCCTTGGCTCACAGCCACATCACACCAGTTGCTGCTGCTGTTGTCACATCACTTTCTACCAACTTTGATTCTCCTTCCTCCTTCTTATGAAGACCATTGTGATTACATCTGGCCCATCTGGATACTTCAAGATGATCTAAGATAATCTCCTGTCTCAAGCTTCTTAACTTAATAATATTTGGGAAGACCCCTTTGCCATACAAAATAGCATATTTACAGGTGCTGGGATTGATATGTACTCAGTTTAGAGGGAGAGGTGTTTTTCAGCCCACCACACTATTGATTAGTCAAAATTCAATGACTAATATTTAGATTCTCATATCCCTCTGCTGTGGATGATAACACTGATACCCAGAAACACATAAGACAGCAACTTGCTGTGGCGATTTGCCTAGTACTTGGGTACTTTGGGCTTGGCCACACCACCCCAGTATTTCCACTTTATTTTCTGTAACTTTAGCAGAAGTTAGTCTTTCAGAATGTTGGTTCTGAACTTTTAAAAATATCTATTAAGTAACGATAAATATTATTTCTTTTGCCTGCTTCCTTCTCATCCCTGAGCTATATGGTGTGTTGAATATTATTTTATACCCAAAACTATTTTCATTTTTTCTTTTTTGGGGGATAAGTATTAAATTTAAGGGTTGAAACAAAGGAAAACACTTCATCAAGGAGTAATGGGTTTACCTTGCAGTTGGGGTAAAAAAAATTCTCTTGGATCCAGACATGCAGTAGTCTCCATCTTTCTTAATTGATTTTACACGTCTACTTTACTTGCAGACAAAAAAATATTTGATTACAAAACAGAAATGAAAAATGACAATGGCTTGCCTTCAGGTTTTTGAGTGAAAATCAGTTGTTTTATGGAGTTTTTACAAGGCAATGAAATTAAGTAGAAAAAACTTAGTCAAGTCACTGTTCCACTTTGCCTCATGTTTGCCACCTGAAAACTGAGAAGAGCCCTACTTACCTTTACCTTAGTATGTAATTTTAAAATTTTAAATGTGTGAGCTAATGGGACTTTATAAATTTGGGTAATATTCAGGCTTTTGTTTGGTGTGAGCTGAAGGTTAAAGTTCAGTATTACATACACATGCCAACTTTCTGTTGCTGTGTTCTCTTCCTCACTCACCTCATTCTGGCCATTTCTCATTCACTAAATATCTGACAAATATCCCTTCCTTCAGTAAATACTCATTGAAGCTAGGGGCAGTGGCTCACACCTGTAATCCAACCACTCTGGGCGGCTGAGGTGGGTGGATTGCCTGAGCTCAGGAGTTTAAGACCAGCCTGAGCAAGAGCAAGTCTCTGTCTCTAAAAAATAGTCAGTCATGGTGGCAGCTACATGGGAGGCTGAGGCAAGAGGATCACTTGAGCCCAAGAGTTTGAGATTGCTGTGGGCTGTGATCCCACAGGCATTCTACCAAGGGAGACAACTTGATAATCCATCTAAAAAAAAAAAAAAAAAAAAAAAAAAAAACTCATTGAAATGACTGCCTAGTGTTCCAAAAGGGCAAAATAAAAATTTATATGTGAAGTAATTGTGAAATTTATACAAAAGCATAAAATTTTGGATGTGGAATAAACTACCCACCTAAGGGATAATGAATTAATGTGATAAAAGTGGTGTAAATGGATTTGCAGGAAGTAAACAGGAAGATGGGAAGGTTAAAGGGAGTCTAAGACCTTCAGTGAATCCTTTTGTGTTATCTCCACTGTCTTTGATACAGCAGGGGCAACCAACCACAGTAGCCCTTTCAAATTATTTATGCTACGTTTAGGTTCAAATTAACAAAAATGTTCAATATAAAATTAATTTAGTTAATCTAAGCCAAACTTTCCTATTAATACACATAAACACACACATATATATGTTTTTTTTGGGGGGGAGTATAAGGCCTCAGTGCTTAAAGCTCTAGCTGGATGAGTGTGATGGTTTATTAATGTTATTGTATGTGTAGATGTGCTGTCATCCTCTCCCCAGTGGCTGGCTAGAGGGACATGTTGGAATGAAAATCTAGAATTTAGCTAGTGGTTAAAAATTTGAATGCTAGCAGAGTATAAGGGCAGCATGAACCATTTGTGTGGGAGCAAGTGCCTTGGTTATAAGAACTTAGGGTTCTCCATTTTTGCATTTGATGGCGCTAGTGTTGTTGCTCTTCATGCTCTTCCTAAAAGAGGCCATTTGCAAGTTAGCTAACCTTAGATGTTGCTCTAGATAAGATTAGTGCACCTGATGACTCTAATATTCCTTATCTATCTGTCTAATCTTATGGATATGCAAATTAGGAAACCCTCATGTGTTGGTACAGAGAAGAAGTGTGGCCAGACATGGAACTTATGAGTCATAATTCACATAGCCAAACACTATAAAGGGAGTTTTTGAAAATGTGTGATTAAAGACCAGAAGTAGGATGAAGAGGTTTTTCTGATCTTTCAACTACCACTGGAATAGAGAAAAAGAAATTAGAAATAGAATAGTTTAGTGAGGCATGTAGATATAATCCATTTGCTCTATCCTACCCAAACCTTTTCTTCCAACAGCCAAAAGAGGGCTGCAGGAGGTTGGAATAGAAGAACCTCAAAGTGGCCCACATGGGACTGTAATATCTTTGAAGTCTCTTATTTCATCATTCTACCATTCATCTGAAGTTTTTGTTCTGAACATTTAAAAAAAATTAATCTTATCACAATGATAATGTTTCAAATTGTTTAGCATTCATAATCAATGGCATTTCCAAAATATTTTTTATAGATTTGAGGCAAATAGCTTTAACATACTGGGCTTCCAGTTAAAATCTCAGCATTGCCACTTACTTGGTGTGTGACATAGAGAATATAACTTCATCTCTTTAAGCTTCAGTTTCCTTACTGGTGAAGTGAGGATGATTATGATAGTAATTACCGCATAGGGATGCTGAAAGGATTAAAGGAGAAGAGACATCTAAAGACTAAACGCCATGTTTTGTACATAGTAAATGCTCAATAAATGTTAATTATTTGTAATTATTTTTATCCTAAGGTTTGGCATATACTATGGCTTTGTACTATAGTTAAAGAACTAAAGCAACTAGAATGTGTTATAAACTGAAATATAAGGCCCACGATAGCAGGGCAACATCCTTACCTTTTCCAGTTGCCTACAGAGATGATAATTTCACACTCACTCTCAATGGTGGGAAAGGGAAATACATGGCTTCTGGTCTCTCAGGCTCCTATGGGGACCTGGACCACCTTAGATTTAGCAATCTCTGAGTTTGCAGGGAACTTGTACTATGAAGAAGCATAAATCTCCTATAGCAGGACTTTAAGAGTTGGGGTGAGAAGAGCAGGTTTTAGCTTTTAAGCAAAGCTCTGCTGTAAGACTCTTACCAACTCTGGATAGAGTGTGTGACATTAGCTTGGGACTTTTAAATGACACTGTAGGGCTTGGCTGGCTTTTTCAAAGGCTCCTCAGTACCATAAAGATGAAGTTACCCACTCCTCCACCTTGGACCCTTCTTACAATTCTCATGAAGTCCACGGCTGGATAAATTCTTTTATGGACTTTGAGTACTAAAAATACTGGGAAGCCATCCAGACCCAGCAACCTTCAATGTATCACTCAAAATAACCATGAAGCCTGTATAAGGAAATTGTAACAATTATTACTCTGAACTGCAGTTGTATGTTTACTTGTTGGCATTGCTGGGGGACCAAGCTTTCTGAAGATAGTGATTAACACCGTATCTATCTCTAGGTCTCTAATGCATAACACAGTGCCTGGCATGTGGTCATTACTGAAGTATTTCTTAAATATAAAAATGAATGAAAGAATGTATGACTTAGCTTTAAAACATCCAGTCTCCAGACTGGCCCCTGGCATAGATAAGGATGATGTTATTATGTAATTTTAGTGCCCTCGATTTAAGCAATGAGTAAAATATTTCAGAACAAATGGTTTTCATTCTTCTTGGATGTTTGGGTGAATATCTGACTTCCATCAGCAGTGGGAGAATAGATTTCAGAGGTCTAGAAAGTCTTCTCTAACATTTTACAGGAGCATCCAGACATTATAGCTTCACCAATGCCCAGAACATATGCTTAGGTTGCCTGTTGGGCAATTGTTCCCCGTGACGTACATCTTTTTCTTGTTTAAAGCAACATCTAGGGCCAAATAGTAAAGAGAATTGAATGTTCTCAGGAATGATGTAGATTTTCCTTCTCTTTTATTAAAGAGAAGATTCTTTAAGGAAGTTGCCTTGTCAAGAAGAAATATCTATATCTGTCTATTTAAATAGAAGAGAAGGAAGAGATAAAGTGAATGAATGTTTTGGTATAAAATTCTATTTAATGTATAGAAGATAGAATCACAGAAAGTTGGAGATGGTTGGAACCTTTGGGAAGATTTTTCTTCATTCCACCAACCAGTGTAGCATGGCCAGAGTGTTTAAGTGACTTGTCCACAGTGACACAGAGAATTAGTGGTGGAGCCAGGACTGTAAACTGGGGCACCTGGCTTCTAACCCATTCTCTTTCCACTCTCTGGGCTGACTGCTTAACCCTGGTGCAAAAGAAGAAACCACTCCTGGGTTTATTTGGAAGAGCATTTGTCATCTGGCTGCCACACTCCTGAGAGAGCCAGACCACTTGATGGTGGAAAAAAAGAATGGAAATGCAAAATGCTAAGATGGAATTGCAGATTTTATATGGAAAACATGAACCAACAATGGTTTGAAATATTAAAAATAGGTTAAATTCAATTTAAATTCTATTAGATACTCACTTAAGGGCTATAAACAAAATGTCTGGAAAAAATTATACAGCTATCTCCCTTATTGCTGCATTAAGCAAACTGAAGAAACCTCCTTATCTACTAGCAATTTATTTAAAGGCTAAGAACATCAACCTTAATAAAGAAAAGGGTATCAAGCATAAAATAAAACATCACTCTCATTATCTGTTGGTCTTGTCCCTTATGGCACAGAAGAAACATCCCTGAGTTGGGAATGAATGAACTGAATTCCAGTCCTGCTTAGGCCATGATTTTATTTAGTTCACCAATAACACGCAGAGATTCAGTTTATTTATATGTAAAACAAAGGGGTTAGACTAGATATCACCAAGATGTCTCTTTCAAATTTGACATCCAAAGATTGACTTTATGTCTTAGTCTTCTTGTTCCTAACTTAAAGATGGATTTTTAGACTTTACAAATGGTGCCAAGGTGACTCACATTTGGTAGAAACTATAGTTTAAATATCTATACATTCATTCGGTTTTTCAATTTTAGTATAGTATTCCATAAATTACATGAGACATTCAGCATTTTATTATACAAATAAAGTTGTGGTACATGCTTTTAACCAAGCATAAGCTAGTGAAAAGTTTCTAAGCACATTTAAGGTAGGCTAGGCTCAGCTATGCTGTTTGGTAGCTGAGGTGTATTAAACATATTTTCAACTTATAATATTTACAACTGAGGATGGTTTTACCGGGATATAACTTGATAGCTTAAACAACAGAAATTTGTTTTTTACAGTTCTGAGGGCTGGGAAGTCCAAGACTGAGGTGCCAGCAGATTTGCTTTCTGGTGAGGGCTCTCTTCTTTGTTTATAACCAACCACCTTCATATTGCTTCATCGCAGGGTGAAGAGAGAGATCATTTCCCTCTTATCTCATTTAGGGCTCTAATCCCATCATGAAGCCTCTGACCTCAGGACCAAATTATGTCCTAATGGCCCCACCTCTAAATACTATCACTGGGCTTTAACTTAGAAATGTTGGTGGGATGCAATCATTTGGTCCATAGATTTTTTTTTTTTTAATTTGTTTGGGATTCATTGAGGATACAAAGAATTAGGTTACACTGATTGCATTTGTTAGGTAAAGTCCCTCTTATAATTGCATTATACCCACAAGAGGTGTGCCATACACATGACTCCCTACTTTCCTTCCTCCTCCCCTCTCCAATCCTTCATTCCCCTGCTCTCCACCTTGTATTAGACCATCTACTGCCTTCATACTAGAATTAAGTACATTGGATTCTTACTTCTTTATTCTTGTGATTCTTTACTAAGAAAAATGTGTTCTATTTCAATCCCATTTAATATGAAAGATATAAAGTATCCATCTTTTTAATGGCTGAATAGTATTTATTCCATGGTATACATATACCACAGCTTGTTAATCCATTCCTGGGTTGGTGGGCATTTAGGTTGTTTCTACATTTTGGTGATTGTAAATTGAGCTGTGATAGACAATCTAGTGCAGATATCCTTACGATAAGAGAATATTTCTTCTTTTGGGTAGATGCCTAGTAATGGGATTGCAGGATCTAATGGGAGGTCATAGAACTTTCTGTTTGTTTGTTTTTTGGTTTGAAATAGAGCACATGCGTTCATTTCCTGACTGCCAAGTTTGTGTTGGTTACTGTGCAAGGAGTTGTGCATATAATGGTAAAGAAGACAGATATGGCCCCTGACTCCATGGAACTTATACTCTAGTCACAAAGACAAGCAGTAAACAGGGTACAATACATAGATAACTTCTAAGTATAGCTATATTTATATATCTATTTAACCTTTACCTATAATAAGTAAACAATGTAATGTGTAATAGGAGCTAAGCTGGATTAGAGAACTAATGGCACAAGTGGAAATCTCCTTGGGATTGTGTTCAGAGAAGATTTAATGTGTAGAATAGTTTTAAAAAGTTTTGTTGTGAGGATCAGTATAGAAATAATATAGTAGCTAGAAATGCTTGAAGAATCAAGGAAAGATAATTTTTCAAAAAGGTAAAAGAGCATAAGTGATGAGAGATAAATAGTGTAGAATAGGGATTGACAAGCAATGGCCCATGGGCCAGGCATGGCCTGATGTTCATTTTTGCAGACTATGGACAGCCTGTGGGCTGAGAATAGTTTTACATTTGTAAATGGTTAAGCAAATTTAAAAAGAATACTATTTATTGACATGTTGAAAGTATACATAGTCCTTTTAGTGTCCATAAACTACCCTCACTGGAACACAGCCAGACCTCTTAGTTTAGGTATGGTCTATAAATGCTCTCATGCTATGTGGGCAGAGTTCTGACATGGTGACAGAGACCGTGTGACCACCAAAGCCTAAAATATTTAGTAGCTGGCTCTTTATAAGAAAAGTTGGTTGACCTTTGATATAAAAGTAGAAAGAATTACTTGTTAAGAAGACTTTAAGAAGGAAATTGGGCTGGCCCTCAAAGAACAAGAGGCTAAAAAGGCATCAAACGTGAGTGTACAAGGGGTTTAAGACATCTTGATTTGGTGACTGTGAGATAGCATCATTCTCCTTTGATGCTTCTGTTTTCTGTGTTAAAGAGCTGATCAGGTATAAGCATGGAATTACCCTGGAAGTCTGAGCTAAGCCTTATTGTCCTCAAGAAAGAACTGTCATAGTGAAACAGAGATCTAGATATAAAATTCATGCCTTTAAATTTTTAAAGTGAAGTATGTTGAATATCTTTAAACTTAAAATAATACTTTGATCTGGGGAAGGAAAAAGAAAATCTGAGAAGCAGCCAATTTTTTTTAGCATGCTGTATCCTTACCCTTCTCCTGGAATTATGCATAAAGAGGAGGATGCCCTGAGAAATCTGGGGCATCTTCAAACAAAGTAGAGATTACCACCCTAACATAAGCATTACACAAGGTATCCATGTAATAAAAACATTTGCATTCCCTTAATATTTTGAATTAAAAAAAATGAGTTGCTGAAAAGTATATTCAGAATGAGAACATGTATGTAAAAAAAGTCACAGAAAAATGGCATATTTTATGGATACATTTATGTGCATGCAAAATAATAAAAAAAAGACTGGCAGAATTAAAAGTAAATAAAAATAAAAGGAGTTGATTGCCATGATTTTTCCTCTCAGAACCCTGAGAGGTAGCAGACTTGGAGGTATTTTTCCAAGTATTTATGACACATCAAAAGGAGAAAAAAGAGAGAGAGAGAGAGACAGACAGACAGACAGACACTGAGGCAGTACTTTTGAGTTCTCTATAGCCACAGAATACTGTGGTAGAAAATCTAGCTGTTCCAAAGGGCTATTGTAGTCAAGACAGCAGCAGTGAATGGAAGCATGGGTGAGGTATATGAAACTATGCAGATGTGGAAGCAGGGGGGACAAAGGACAAATAAGAAAGTCTAAGGGCACCCTCAAATCAAATGGGGCTTTGCAAATCTCAGTGGAAGTCAGCAAGGTTGCCAAGGACTAAGAATCAGGTGTCTTACTCTGGATACTAAGTTACTTTGAGGGCTTCCTAATTCCTGGAACCAACTGAGAAAAACCTTAAGTGCCTGAGTTTCCCTTGAAATTGCAAAATTCAATTTCTGCTCTAAGTGCCATAGGAGTTTTGGACAGAAACTAGGAAAAATGCTTACATTTTTTGCATGCTTGAGTTTTGTGGTTTGAAAACTCAAAATCTTAAAAGGAGTTTAAAGAGAGAAGGGAGAATGGGAAAATGTCAGTTATTCTTTCTGAAAGGAGAAAAATGTTTTTGACCACATAAATAATTTCTTTTTCCTGATGCATGAAGTTTACTTTTAAATCATAGTTACCATGTGTAAGGGCTGAACACGATGCAGACACCTTATATGTATATTTCATTCCATTGACATATTATTTTATCAGGTATAAAGAATTATGATCATTTTACAGATGAAAAAAACAAAGGTCTAAAGTATGTGAAATTACTTGCCAACTGTCACAAGACAGAATTCACCTTCTTCCAAAGTGTTTTGTTCTAATTTTTCTTTCCAATTTCCATCTCACCCCACCAATAAGTAATGGTAATGACTTACACTAGTAAGGCTTTTTTTTTTGACAGGGACTGAGCTAATTGTTTTCAATATATCTCTTAGTTCTTACAGAAAGTTCATGGTTTTGGTGTGCTTTATTTCACATCACTAGTTGGGGGATTTGAAATAAATGACTTAACATAATGGAGCCAACTGGTAATTCCCAGAACCAAGATTTAAACCCATGTCTGTCTCAAAAACTCACATTCTTATTTATACTAACCTTATTCTGTCATTCAGAGAGTCTACCAGTCCTAGCAAACCTTTCCTAATAAACTGCAATAGTGGTGAAGAATTATTTTCTCTCTGTTAACTAAAAGGGCATATGCTAGCCATCCACAAAATCCATACTCTCTTCTTGGACATGGCCATGTATAATAGGAGCAGAAGTGAAGCGTGTCATTTCCAGGCCTGGTCCATTAGTCCCTTCGTACCATGAGCTGTGCTCTTTCCCCCTGATCTGGCTGCATGCGGTTGCTGAGCAGACCTTCAGCAGTAACAGTAGTGGATGAGAGCAACAAGATGGAAGCATCTGGGGTCCCTAAATAACAGCTTGGAGGAGAGTCATTCCCAGACAACTGATCCCTACTGAAGAAAAGACCTTCTGTTGTGTTGAACTATTACTATATTTTGATCTATTTGATATTGGGTACAGCATTTTAATTTATTCTAAAGAATATGAAGGAAAAAGACACAGCAGGGGAAAGTAGGGGAGCAATATTAAAATCAGGAAAAGGGCATTTTTGAGAGATTACTATCAGCAAACTGCAACCATTTAAATTTTATGGAAATCACTCTAGCTATAATGTGGTTTGAACAGGAGCAAACCCAGAGCAACACTGGGAGTAGGAAGAGGAATGAAGAAGGTACAGTAGTAACCCAAGATAAAAACAATGAAGACCGACCTAGAATGTAGAAGGTGAATGAACAGATTTATGTAATTTTAAGATTGTAAAATCAGTACCTCTTATGATTGATTATATGTGGAGTGAGAAAGGGGGAGAAATAAAGATGAGACCTATGTTTCTGGCTAGTTGATGGGGCAGTCATCACAGATGTAGGTATTAGAAGAAAGGGCAGGTGGGTGGGGTCCAATGGAAATGAGGAGTTTGGTTTTAAATGTGTTGCCAGGAGGAGGTTGGGGAAGGGTTGAATGAACAGATCTGGGGCTCAGAAGAGATATCTAGCTTTAAAATTAGTATTTCATTAGTAATTAATTGTAAGAAAGTAGATGAGAGGATCCCCACAGTTCACATCCTAAATGAGATATTGTAATTGCCCTCCTGACCATCTCCCAACCCAACCCTGGTCTTGCCAGGACATAAAATAAAAGCATCTTCTCCTCTATCCCCACTTATTTCAGGGAAATTCAACAGATCTGAATTCTCCTTATTCACAAGGGCCAGTGAACTGTGTGTGTGTTTGTTGTGTGCATATTTATATAATATATAGTCTCAAAAACCTGGGCTTCTGCATGCACAAGTCTTTTATTACAATGAGGTTGCATTTCCAGAAACAAAATGAGGCAGGCTGTGGTTCTTCTGGGTTGAACAGAGACTGGTCTAACCAGGTAGATAGTTTCACTAGAATGCTGATGTGGACCCAGGGCACTAGGTGGGAGAATTCCTGTTTGTGCGTAATAATAATGCCATGGAGGTAGAAAGATCTTTGGCACTGGGTAGTTGTTGTTGCCAGGAAAGATAGGGTACCAACATCCAAGCCCTTGGGAGCCTTGGTGAAGGTCGTTTTATATCTGAGAGTGATGTGAAAAACATGATGCTGACAGCAAACACTGCAGGTTTGAACAAATGACAGTCTTAGGAGAGAAGCAGTCACAAGTGTTGGCCCTTTGAACTGAAGATGAGAAGCCTCTGTCGCAGTCTTCTTTCATTGTGTAACTCTGGGTTCTGGCACCTCAAAGAGGGTGATAAAGAACGTCGAGAAATGATACTAAAGCTTTTGCTCATCTTGGTGAGTGGACACTCAAACCAGATTTAATTTAACTCAGTAGGGGTATATAGTGACATTTCTTTCACTTGTATTCTTAGTAAACATTTGTTACTATAGATAAGTAACCTAGGGATAAATAGGTTTAATAATAACCCTTTTATAAAATCATACAACTCGTCCTTCTGCCTTCTAAGCCCAGGTTTTTTGTTGGTTTGTTTTTGTTTTTCGTTAAGACAAGTTGAAAGAGAATTTAGAGCTGCTTTTCCCTGGAACTCATCTCTTTTCCCTGCTGTACACTATTTTATTACAAATTCAAGTTACTTTCAACTCGAGCAGGTGTGGTCACTGGAGACTATAGGAAAGTTATATGTGTAAAGATGACATCTCCATGGTCAGAAAACATTCTCCTGAGGATTCGTAGCAAATGATCCCATTCTGTAAGGTTATATTCATGATCCACAATGCTGATGTTTGCCAAAATTAGCTTTCCCTCACTCTTGTTACCTTTAGTGTTTATTTCAGTTCAACACCCAGCATCTATAGTGATCTGAATGATTCATGAAGTTGAAGGCATAGCTGTGTTCAAAGGTGTTCTGAGTGACCTGCATTTCATGAGCTGTTCCACCAGAGCTGAGCATGGTTCCCTGGGTTACAGTGATGCTCTCATCTGCCAGGGACTGACTAGAATACTCAGTCGCTCATGGTGAAAGGGGAAAAATGTTTCTCATTCAGCAAGAATGTGGTTCCATCCAAAGAGTTTACAGCACAGTTGCATTTGAAGTTCAGCCGTAGAACTTTGTGGCAGTAAAAATGGTCATGATTTATAGGAAAATGTCACTCGGCCGTCTCCACTATAAAAGGCTTTTACAACTCTCATCGAATATAAATCAGGATGTATGCAGCCAACAAAATGATGGTTTTGGCATAATGTTTTCAAGACAAAAAGAAATGGACTAGAATTGTCTTGGCTTTTTACTGAGGACAAATATTACAGGAATTTCTTGCTGGTCCAAAATCAATATTCTTGTCTTTAAAAATAGGTATGAGTAAATTTATGTCTTGGTTAGGTTCCAGTTACATTAATTAATTAAAGTAGTCACCATAGAGTTCACTCACAAATACTGAGGATGCCATGCTTAAATACTGAGGATGCCAAGCTTTTATCATTTGAACTTTAGCTGGAAGTTTTATTTCTTTTTATTTTTTTCAGTTTTTTTAAACCATATTCTAAGAAACATAACTCAAACTTTAAACTATATTTCATTCTAATTGGGGGGGGGGATGAACCTCATGAAGGTTTGATTCAAACTTGCTAAATTTCATCTTGGAGAAACAAAAGACGGGTGAAGCTTCTCCAGATGTCAACAAGATGTGAAAAACGTATGATCAGACAATTGAAATTTGTATTTGAAATGACAGTTTCCATTTCCTCACGTATTTCTGCACCACGTAATACTCAAGGTGGAGACCAGCAGAATGAAGTGAAGGACTGAGGGAATCCCCACCCCTGTGGGAGTCTAGAAAGGACATCTAATGTTGTGAAAGGAAGAGATCAAAGGTCTTCACAAGACTGCCTTTGGGGTGCAGGGGGTGGGGGGAGAAGAATATTTGCAAGTGTACCTGGAAAGGATCACTAGAAAACTATCAGAAGCCTCTTGAGCAGGCAAGTCAGGCAAATGAAAAGATTCAGGTTTTTTTGTTTGTTCATCTTGTCATTGGAGCTAAATTTGCTCCTCTCCCTTTCCTTATCCCAAATGCCTGCTGAGACACATCTCACCTGAAATATTTCTTCTGAGCACCATGTACTTAGGAGGGAAGAGATCGATAAAAGATCTGGGAAAATATATCATTTTAGGAACTGTTGAAGAAATCAGAAATACCTCTCCTAGACAAGAAATGGCCTCAGGGAACATTGTTGTATGGAAGAGGAAACATGCCTGTTGTGTGAAGTCTTCATGGTTGGGAAGCTGTATTAATGGAGAAACTCAGGTTCCCTCACTCCATGTAATGTAATTTCAGTGTTTTGTGCCAGAGTATTAGGCACTGGAAATACAGATAGATTGAGTTTTGATGTAATAAAAGAATACCATTCTTCCTTTCTCTTGATTAATATTATTGATCCTAAATAGAATTTTTAAAAAATCCTTTCACACATCGTTCCACTGCTCCTTTCATTGGTCTGTGTACCCTCTCAGCCTTTGTTTATAGAGACTTATAATCTCTACTGCAGTTATAAGGACCAGACTCAAATCAGTATTCTACTTTCTAAATTGAGCAACAAACCAAGGCTTTCTAAGAGTGTGAGGTATGGGCTTTCAGTGATGCACTGAACCAATGAGTTTTCTATTATGGGATCTTTTAATAAAAATCCAGATGATTAACTGGATTAATGGAATAGACAATGTTTATAGCAGGGAGGTAGAAGATGTTTTGAGATGACATTAAACGAAGCATAGTGTTGTGAATAGAAGCCTAGTGACTGAGAGGTCTGGTATTTGTATTTATAAAGAAGTTTAATATTAAAGCAGTATTAAAACTGAAGTCAGAGAAGCTTGTATTTCTCCTTTCTCCAATCATTTCATGTTCTCTTGTTGAAGTTCATGTTTCATTGTTTTTTGACAGTTGTTTTCTTCTATTTTTTTTTTCTATTTATTTTATCAACAAGTTTATGGTATTTTCCTCTCAACCTTCCTCTGATAAGGAATAACTCTTCTCCTGTAGAAAATTTGGTGAAGTTAGGATCTTCCTAATACAGCACTACACTTATGGTCTTAGGTTAAGAATCTCCAAGGAAGAAGCAAGTTCCTAGATCAGATAGTGCTCGCATCTATTGCTCTGTTCTGTTGTTGAGAATCATGGAGAGAAAGGGGGCAAATTGAGCACAGAGTCAGCAATATATCATCCTAAGAAGACATAAAATCTTTTTAAAAATTTCTGTCTCAGCCCTACTATGAAACCAATTTATAGCTATAAACCAATTATAGCCCAAGAAGAAGGGGGAAGAAGGGGAGCGGGAAAGGAAGAGGGGGGAGGATGGGTGGAGGGAGGGTAATTAGTGGGACCACACCTACAGTGTATCTTACAAGGGTACATGTGAAACTTACTAAGTGTAGAATATAAATGCCATGAAGGCAATGTTAACCAGTTTGATAAAAATATTTCAAATTGTATATAAAACCAGCACATTGTACCCCATGATTGCATTAATGTACACAGCTATGATTTAATAAAAAAAAAAGTTCTCTCTCTGAGTTTAGCTTGAGCCCTGTGACCTCTATAACATGGTTGAACCATGAGTCTAAAAATAATATTGTATGCAATTTGTAAAATTCTACCAGCTGTATAATATTTGATTCTATACTAAGTTTTCCTGGGTTAAGAAAGTGTTATAATACAGGTGTTGGTACCCATAAAAGTATCAAATGGAACTTATTAGTAAATGAGTTATGTTTCATTTTTCCAATGGGCAAAAAAAAGGTTACAGGGAAAAAAGGAGTTAAAAACATCTGAAAAAAGTCAGAATCACAGCATCTTCCTCTCTCTATATTTAAAGAAATGAAACAGAAAATGTTCACTTAGATAACAACCATGCTTTCTTTCCTTAAATGTATGGTAAGGAAAGAAACAGAAGATTCTGATGTGGCTCAATTATTAACTTTATGCCCAGTTCCCAGAAACAGTACAGAGAAAAGAGATTAATGGATGAAATCTTGAGATTTTGTACTATTAATTTTCTCCTTTAAGCCCCCCTTCTCCATAATTTGAAGAGAAAAAAACTGAGGGGAAAAGTCAATGAGGGAAAAAAAGAATAGAATCCTCTATAAACCTCTACATGAATCAGGATATTTATTTATTTTATTTATTTATTTATTTTATTAAATCATAGCTGTGCACATTAATGCAATCATGGGGCACTATGCACTGGTTTTATAGACCGTTTGACACATTTTCATCACACTGGTTAACATAGCCTTCCTGGCATTTTCTTAGTTATTGTGTTAAGACATTTACATTCTA
>CAUYPK010111410.1:0-12635 GCA_963574355.1 Loris lydekkerianus | reverse complement strand
CACAAAAAAAAAAAAAAAAAAAAAAAAAAAAAAAAAAATTAAAGGACTGCTTTGTTTCTTTAATGATCATCTATCTCAGCGATTTTTCAACGGGTGTGTCATGAGAGGATCTTAGGTGTGCTTTGAACATTTTTAAAGATCATTGATAGAATTATTTTTGAAAGAAGTTCAAAGCACAGTAAGTATTATTATATTCTTTTTTAAAACTCTTATTTTTTTTTGATCAACATAATTGAATTGTGTCATGGAAGTTTTAACTGTAGATTCAAGTGTGCTGTGGGATAAAAAAGGTTGAAAAACACTGCTTTATATGTTACTATTAACTAGGAATTTCTATTTAACTTTCATTGGATAATGGTCTACATAGGATAAAAAATAAATCTTGCCCAAACTTTTATTGACTAGGTAACTTTAGGCCAGGTATTTAACATGTTGGGATTTTGAGAAGCACAATCATGATCCTTTTGTGTTTTGTAGTGAAAGGTCAGACAGATTGCATCTTGCACTCTCCTTCCTCCTCCCCTCCTCATCACTACCTGCCCCTGAGCACTTAGGCCTTGCAGAAATGGGCTGTTAAACATACCCTGTGGAGACAGGGGATTAGCTCAGAGTTAACAGACCCTTGTAAAACCACATTCCTATCTTCACAAAACATCTGATTCCCCTTGTACCTACCCAACCCTTACCCTATAGATGTAACCTTGCAAAGTCTCACTTTGCTTTAAGGATTTCATCCTCACCCCCACCCCAACGGAAAGAAAATATAAAAACTTCCTTCTTTTGTTATGTGAGGGCCAAGAGAGTCCTTCCTGTTTGAACCCCCTCTCCCTCTAGGCTGGCCAATAAAGGACCCCATAACTCAATTTGAACTCAGCGCTCTGGCATTTTCTTTATAATTCCACTCGCATTGGGTACAACAGTAGATGATTTACATGATAATTTGTACAGAAAAATTTGAGAGCTCTTTGGGAGAAATTTTACATTGTTTCATTAGAATTTGACATATGTAGCATTTGCTATATTTTGACTTTTGAGGGGCAGACTTTCATTTCATCACCCTCGGTAGAGTGCCGTGGCATCATTCACAGCAACCTCAAATCTTGGGCTCAAATGAGCCTCTTGTCTTAGCCTCCTGAGTAGCTGGGACTGCAGGTGCCCACCACAACACCCAAACGCCCAGCTGTTTTTTAAAATCATAGCTGTGTACATTAATGCAATCATGGGGTGCAATGTGCTGGTTTTATATACAATTTGAAATATTTTCATCAAACTGGTTAACATGGCCTTCACGGCATTTTCTTAGTTATTGTGTTAAGACCTTTATATTCTACACCTAGTAAATTTCACATGTACCCTTATAAGATGCACCGTAGGTGTGGTCCCACCAATCACCCTCTCTCCACCCATTGTCCTTCCTCTCCTCCCCTCTCTCCTCTTTGCCCTTCTTGGGCTATAATTGGGTTATAGTTTTCCTAAGAAAGCTATAAATTGGTTTCATAGTAAGACTATGAAAAAAAGTACATTGGATACTTTTTCTTCCATTCTTGAGATAATTTTGCTAAGAAGAATATGTTACAACTCCATCCATGTAAGAGGTAAAGTCACCATCTTTCTTTAAGGCTGCATAATATTCCATGGTGTACATATACCACAATTTATTGATCCATTTGTGGGTCGATGGGCACTTGGGCTTCTTCCATGACTTAGCAATTATGAATTGGGCGGCAATAAACATTCTAGTACATATATTTTTGTTGTAATGTGATTTTTGGTTTTCTGGATATATACCTAGTAGAGGAATTGTAGGATTGAATGACAGGTCTATTTTTACATCTCTAAGTGTTCTCCAAACATCTTTCCAAAAGGAAACACTTTTACATTGCTGGTGGGAATGCAAACGTCCAGCTATTGCTCAGTCTGGTCTTGAACTCCTGAGCTCAAGCAATCTACCTGCTTTGGCCTCCCGGAGTGCTAGGATTACACTTGTGAGCTACCACACCCACTCCCATTTGCTAAATTTTGAAAGAGATCTTTCTCCTGCTGGTTTTTCTCGACCAGCAATTCTTATTAGTTTACCCACCTAGGCTTTGCCAAGTTGTAACTATGCCAATATAAACTACTTTGAAGTCAGAATTGACTGTCAATATGATAGCACTTCAGGAAGGAGAACTTTCTAAACAGGCTTTTAATACAACATTTAATCCAAAATGCCACATGCTTTCATTAAAAAATTAGTAGGTCCTAAAATTTAATATGAATACTAATAATCTTGAAGTGTTAAATATGATATCTTCACTTGAAATTCATAAACCAAATTTACTTTAACTATAGCTATAAATGTACTACTTCTAACCTCTGCTCATAAAAATTCATATTCATATTTATTCAGGAAGAGTAATCTGCTATATGATTGATGAAATTATAAATGTATTCAATGAACAGGGCTTTAAATAGAAGAGAGGAGGACAGTTAAAAGTAAGTCTAATACAATTTGACTTTTCCAGTAAAGCCCATAGTGGAGTGCCTGGGCATCATGCTAAGAACTGTGATTTCTCTGTTTATTCTCAGGGATCCTTGTCAGTTAAATAATTTCCTGCCTCTTAGCCTCATCTTTGAACATATATACACAGTTTCTTTTTCTGCCTGAAAAATCATGTTGCTCTTCACCAGGAGATATACAATTTATCAATTTATCAAATTATTCTAGATATGGGTTGAATTGTCTCTCATTCTACATCACAGTAGAATCATTCTGGGCCCTGGTGGAGTATCTATCACAAGGATTGACATTTATATGACTAATACTAGCTGGACCAATCAGACAGACCCTTTACCTCTGCGAGGAATCTCAAGCTGTCGTCCTGAATAGAGTGCCATGGCATCACAGCTCATAGCAACCTCAAACTCTTGGTCTTAAGCAATTCTCTTGCCTCAGCCTCCCAAGTAGCTGGGACTACAGGCACCTGCCACAATGTCTGTGTATCTTTTTGTTGCAGTTGTCTTTGTGTTAGCCGGCCAGGGCCAGGTTCAAACTCACCAGCCCCGGTGTATGTGGCTGGCACCCTATCAACTGAGCTACTAGCGCAGCCTATATAATTGTATATTAAATGTGGCATTTTAAGTTGCATGGAAGTTCATGGCTTTAATCATTTTTAGTGACTGTCATCTTGTTTCTTATATGTGCTCTAAAATAACAGCAGATATACTGAAGAAAGGAGCAACTATTTTCCATCCTTAACCACTGTGCAAATAAATTTTTCTTATCCAAATTGAAGATAAGCTTGGATTTTCATTGCACTACCAAAACAGAAATGCAAGATAATGTACATATTATCTATTGATTATCCCATCAGTAAGAAAGCAAACACTCTTTTTGCATTACACATTAATAGTTATTCTGGGGAAATCAGTGGATTCTGTGATTTTGTTTTGCATATTATATCAACTTTTACTGAACAGTGAAATCTGGGTTGCAAAAGAGGATTTATTTCCTGCAGTAGTCTATAAATCTTTGTCCACAACTGAAAAAGAAGCACAAGTACTGTGTGATGGTTATAATAACACCAGCAGGCCAGTATCATAGGAGGAAGTGATTGGGTTTGCTTGGTCTGCATTTTAAAACTAAAACAAATTGTAAGCCCCTCTCTATGTGTTGAATAATTAAGAGAGGAACAAATAAGGGGTTACAATAGACAGGATACTATTTCACAGGGGTTTTTTTTTTTGTTTTTTTTTTTTAAGGAATTTACCTTTTATAGCCCTTTTATTTCAGGTTTTGCATATCCTAGAAATTCCTGATTTGGGTAACTTAAAAAAATCTGTACATAGACTGCCTTTGGTTATTGTATATACAAATAAGCTTTAGACAGCTTATGGTTAGGTGACTATAACATTTTTTGACATAAAAAGGCCGCCGGTTGGATAAAAGTTAACTTTTTAAAGCATAGTCTATATTCAACAGTCTGGGAAGAAAATTACTGCTGTCCACCTAGGGAAGAAGAAAAAGTTTTGAAAGTGTGCTAACGGGTGTGCTGTGACTATACAAAGTCTCCATTACTTGATCTTGTTTCTTCCTTCTAGCAGCCAGGTGAAGAAGGTACTGATACTCTCCTTGTTGGACGGAGGACAAAGGTGAAGGCTTTTCTTACTATTGTTACAGTTATTCTACCAGTAAGAAATATAAGTGTGTGGGAAAGCCTATGATGTATCCATTTCAATACACTCTTTAATGCTGTTCATTATAAGTGTAATTTCCCTCCACCAATAAGAGAATGAATGATGATGGCCACAACTCTGTTGTTACATGAAGGCCAGCCTGAGCCAGCACACATGGCCAGAACCTTCTTTTCTTCATTTCAATGTAATTATTTCCCAGGTATTCAAAGAACTCACATCTTCAATTCTGTCAGAAATGTGGTTGTAAATAGGTTTCACGTTTTCGCATTATCAGAATAGAAGAAAGCGGCTGTAGCAGTGATGACCATGTCAGGCTCACAACGTTGAGACGACCAGTTATTGATCTGATGGTCAGTATGTGTGAGGCCCTGTGCTGCTTTCTCATGGTATTTCCATCATCCTCTGAGTCTTGCTGTGAGGTACAATGCTCTGTTTTCATTTCTGTTTGATGCATGAAGACTCTGGGATTGGCGTCCTTTACAGGGGCCTCAAAGCTCTACTGAAAAAGGAGAGTAGAATGTCCTTATTCACCCACTTCACCCAATGGCTATAAAGGATGTGGCACATGGCAATGTGTATTGATTGGCAAAGACAGAGGGATTTGAACCCTGATCAGACACTGCTTCCCACTCTCACATGGCCAAAACACTTCCTATGTTTTCTTTTCCATAGTGCTAAACTCTGACCTGAGCAAAACGCAGACAGGTTCTGTGCCAGGAGCAGTCTGCACTGCCACTGTGGAGGGAGTGCGCTAGCCTGGGAAGGAATTCAGAGAAAACCACAAGAGCCATTTGGGCTGAGGTTTAAAGGATAAACCAGACTAGGTCAGAACAAAGAGAAGGTGAACTAGGTAGACCGCAAAGAAAGCCGATGGGTCTGGAGGTGGGAAGCAGAACTAGGTAACACCTCCACCGCTTTTGGAGTTCTCGTGCGTGATTAGTGCGCCTGAGGGTTCTGGTTTCCAATTGGCTAACATTGGGTGGGCCCATGACGTGCCAGGAGATTTGAATTTGAAAGCAGAAGACGCCAACTTCCTGCCGACAGTTGTCCAGGACAGACAGTGACTTTGGCTTCTGGAACTGCTGTTCATCCTGTGGTTTTATAAGGTGCCCCTGAAACGATTCAACGGCCCTTCTGATGCGTGAGGGGGAAAGAGCTGTGGGGCGGGAGACTCTAATGCCCCTTACCCTTCTCGATTCCCTTCAGTGGAGTTAAGTCAGAGGCGATTTTAGGGCTGGGGTGGAGCTCATTCCATGGATTCATTTTCCTCTGATATATAGACTATGCACGTACTGCTTGCCAAGCAGCGGTGGGGATGCTGAGGGGACAGCAATGAGCGAGGCAGAGCCTTGCGGCCATGGAGCTTCCATTTGGGTGGGCACAACGGTCAGCAAATGTGGTTAGCTCTATGGAGGCACTAAAGCAGTGTGATGCTATTTGAAAGTCCAGTCTGAGAAGGCCTCACTGATAAGAACTTTGGCGTTATACTCTTCTCTGTAACTTGTGGATTTATTTTGGATATTCCATTTCAGAGGGAAATAGGTAAAGGCAGTTGATGGGTGTCAAATGAGAACAGTAGCCCTTGCAGAAAACACTATAAGTGAGGTTATAGAGGATGACAGAGACCTGAAACACGTAGCCAAGGCATCATGCTAAGCCTTTCCATGGATTACTACTTGTTTTTTGAATCCCCCAGCACTGCTAGGTGATAATTTTATTATTCCTTATTTGATTAATCCAAAGACTGGGACCTTCACATTTACTCCATGTTGCACATTTAGACCAGCAGGATTGGGTTTGTACTCAGGCCTCCAAGAATGTGTCAGGTGCTTTTGAACCCTGAGGTGCACAAGCACAGAAAGAAGGAAGCCTTAGATGGGAGGCACCTGTCATTTAAGACGCTAACTGTGTGCTGGGAATATATAATAAGTCTACCCTCCCTGATCTTGTCTCTTCCTTCCAACAGCCAAGTGAGGAAGGTAGTGATACTGTCCTCCTTGAACAGATGAAAAATTTGAAGGGTTCTCTAATTATTGTTACAGTTATTCTACGAATAAGACATATAAGTGTGTGGGAAAGCCTACGGCCTACGAAGTATCCATTCCAATACATGATTTGACAATTTTCATTACAAATGTCACTTCCCTGAGCCAATAATGGAAATGAGGATGTTCACACTTCTTATAGGAAGGCCAGCCTGAGCCAGCATGCCTGGCCAGAAGCTTCTTTTCTCAATTTCTGTTTACTTATTTTCCAAGTATTCAAAAACTCACAACTTCAATTCTGTCAGAGTGTAGTTGTGAGGTTTTTTGCAGTTTTTTGCCCAGGGCCGGGTTTGAACCTGCCACCTTCAGTATATGGGGCTGGCACCCTACTCCTTTGAGGCACAGGCACTGCCCTTTGAGTAGAATTTTTTTTCTACATTATCAGAATAGCTGAAAGTGGCTGTAGCAGTGATGACTCTATCAGGCTCATCAGCGTTGAGAAGGAAACCAGTTATTTATTTGGTCACTATGTGTGAGGCCCTGTGTTACTTTCTGATAGTATTTCTGTCATCCTTTGAGCCTTGCCAAGAGGTACATGCTCTGTTATCATTTCTGTTTGGTGCATGAAAGGCTGGGATTAGCATAATTTCCAGCAGCCTTAAAGCTCTACTAGAAAAGGAGAGTAGAATGTCCTTCTCCACTCTCTTCTCCCAGTGGCTACAAAATATCTGGCACACAGAAGTGTCTACTGCACTGAATCAGACTAATGACAGAGGCCCCTTCCTAGTTCCAAATGGCCAACACACTTCCTGTATTTTCTTTTCCATAGTGATAAACTCCATCCTGAGCAAAATCCAAGGAAGTTCTCTGCCAGGAGCAGTCTTGTGTGCACAGCTGCTGTGGAGGGACTGCTCTAGCCTGCAAAGGGAATTCGGAGAAAACCCCAAGAGCCATTTTGACTGAGGTTTAAAGTAGTAATGAGTTTAAAGTAGTAATGAGACTTCTGGGAAATGAGAAGCTGAACTAGGTAGAAGTCATAGAAAACACAGAATGGGATTCTGAAAGTATTTATTGAATGTGTTACAGGAAGTTTTCGTTTGCCTACAAGTATTGGCTCTCTCTGTAACATTAGGCTCATTTTTTAAGAATATGTAAGTTTTTTCAGAATGCTCATATCTCCTAAGATTTTCCATTACATTTGTCTGAAGTTCTCTGTCCCTAGATTTCTCACTACACTAATCTCTCATCTCATACATGTGAATGTTTTTGAGGAAATGACTGAGAGCATGATAATAGCATGTGGTACAGTCTAACAAAGTGTGAGTGGGTCTGGGCTGGCTTTCCACTATTTCCTTTTGAATCCACACCCTCATTAAATTTTCCTCTGTAAAGTCATTCGAAAAGAGATTTGAACTGGTTCGAACCGGTATGAACCAGTTTAAACTAGGTTTAAACTGGCTTGAACCGGTTTGAACTGGTTTGAACCAGTCGGAACCGGTCTGTACTGGTTTGAACCTATCTGAACCAGTCTGAACCGGTTTAAACTGGTTTGAACTGGTCTGAACCGGTTTGAACTGGTTTTAACCAGTCGGAACTGGTTTGAACTGGTTTAAACTGCTTTAAAACGGTCTGAATTGTTTTGAACTGGCTAGAACCAGTCTGAACCAGTTGGAACCTGTCTGAACCCATTTGAACTGGTCTGAACCTGTCTGAACCCATTTGAACTGGTTTCAACCGGTCTGAATTGGTCTGAACTGGTTTAAACTGGCTTGAACAGCACTGAACCACTCTGAACTGGTTTGAACCAGTCTGAACCGGTTTGAACTGGTTTGAACCACTCTGAACCGGTTTGAACTGGTCGGAACCAATCTGAACTGATTTGAGCTGGTATGAAACAGTCTGAACCGGTTCGAACCGAATTGAACCGGTCTTAACCAGTCTGAACTGGTTTGAACCAGTCTGAACCGATTTGAACTTGTTTGAACCGGTCTGAACCGGTTTGAACTGGTTTGTACCGGTATGAACCAGTTTGAACTGGTTTGAATCAGTCTGAACCGGTTTGAACTGGCCTGAAACAGTCTGAACTGGTTTGAACCGGTCTGAACTGGTTTGAGCTGGTTTGAACCAGTCTGAATCGGTTTGAACTGGTTTGAACAGGTCTGAACCTGTATTAATCGGTTTGAACTGGTTTTGTTGTGCCCAGATCGAAGTCCCCAAAGACCACCAGGGAGCCAATTCTGATGCAAAATCAAAAGCCGTTTTATTGCAAGCTCAAGCTTGGACATCTAAGATCTCCGATACAACGTATCCGAGGCAGAAGCCCTGAGCTCTGTACTAGGAGTATTTTATATCTTTTTGAAGTAAACTGGGTGTATGCATTATAAACAAAGGGATTACTCTGGATTGGTTGCCACTGGACCAGCACTGTGACTCACACCAGAAACGGTTTCTGATTGGAAACCTGTGACACATACTTGAATCTGGCAACTCATGATGACTTGTAGGTTTTACTCAAAATGGTGGGTGAAACAAAATGTCTACCTTCAATTTAGCACACTCATCAAGATGGCATCAGTTTTGTTGCTTCATTTTAAACCGTTCTTTACCCGTCTGAACAGAATTCAAATAGTTTGAACTGGTCTGAACCAGTCTGAACCAGTTTGAACTGGTTTCAAATGGTATAAATAATGGAGGATGAAACAAAATGGCTACCTTCAATTTAGCACTCTCATCAAGATGGTATCGGTTTGGTTCCTTCATTTCAACCGGTCTGAACCAGTATGAACCGATTTGAACTACTTTGAAACGGTCTGAACCAGTCAGAACCGGTTTTAACTGGTTTGAACCAGTCTGAACCGGTTTAAACTGGTTTGAGCCAGTCTAAACCGGTTTGAACTGTTTTGAACCAGTCTGAAACGTTCTGAACCAGTCTGAATAATGACAGGTGAAACAAAATAGCTACCTTCAATTTAGCATACTCATCAAGATGGCGTTGGTTTGGTTCCTTCATTTTAAACCGGTCTGAACCGATTTAACCTAGTTTGAACAGGTCTGAACCAGTCTGAACAGGTTTGAACTGATTTCAACCAGTATGAATAATGGAGGGTGAAACAAAATGGCTACTTTCAATTTAGCACTCTCATCAAGATGGTTTCGGTTTGGTTCCTTCATTTTGAACTAGTCTGAATCAGTCTGAACAGATTTGAACTACTTTGAAATGGTCAGAACCAGTCAGAACCGGTTTGAACCGGTTTGAACTGGTCTGAACCGGTTTAAACTGGATTGAACTGGTTTGAACCAGTCTGAACTGGTTTGAGCCAGTCTCAACCAGTCTGAACCTGTTTGAATTGGTTTGAATCTGTTGGAACCGCTCTTAATGGATATGAACCGGTCTGAAATGGTTTGAGCTGTTTTGAACCGGTCTGAATTGTTCTGAACCAGTTTGAACTGGTTTGAACCGGTCTGAACTGGTTTGAACCCGTTTGTATCGGTTGGAACAGCTCTGAACTGATATGAAACGGTTTGAACCGGTCTGAAATGGGTTGAACCGGTTTGAACTAATTTGCACCGGTATGAACTGGTCTGAACCGGTTTGAAACGGTGTGAACCGGTTTAAACTGGATTGAACTGCTTGAACTGTTCTTAATTGGTCTGAACCAGACTGCACCGGTTTGGACCGGTTTGAACTAGATTGAATCGGCCCGAACAGATTTGAACTGGTTTGATTCGGTCTGAACCGGTTTGAACTGGTTTGAACCGGTATGAACCGGTTTGAACCAGTTTGAACTCGCCTGAACTGGTTTGAACTGAATTGAACCAGTCTGAATAATGACGGGTGAAACAAAATAGCTGCCTTCAATTTAGCACACTATTCAAGATGGCATCGGTTTGGTTTCTTCATTTAAAAGTGGTCTGAGCCTTTCTGAACCGATTTCAACTAGTCTGAACCAGTCAAAACCGATATTGACTGGTTTGAACTGGTCTGAACCAGTCTTAACTGGTTTTAACCGGTATGTAAAATGGAGGGTGAAACAAAATGGCTACCTTCAATTTAGCACTCTCATCAAGATGGCGTCGGTTTGGTTCCTTCATTGTGAACCGGTCTGAACCGTTCTGGAACAATTTGAAATAGTTTTAAACGGTCTGAACCAGTCAGAACCGGTATGAACCAGTCAGAATCGGTTTCAACCAGTCTGAACTGGTTAAAACGGGTCAGAACCGGTCTCAACCGGTTTGAACTGGTCTGAACCAGCCTGAACCTGTTTGAACTGTTTTGAACTGTCCTGAACCAGTCTGAACTGGTTTCTTCTGGTTTGAAACGTTCTAAATTGGTCTGAAACCGGTTTGAAGTGGTTTGAAATGGTCTGAACCAGTTTGATTCAGTTTGAACTTGTTTCAACCGGTATGCATAATGGAGGGTGAAACAAAATGGCTACCTTCAATTTAGCACTCTCATCAAGATGGCGTTGGTTTGGTTCCTTCATTTTAAATCGGTCTGAACTGGTCTGAACAGGTCTGAATGTATTTCAACTAGTTAGAACCAGTCTGAACCAGTCTTCACTGGTTTGAAATGTTCTGAATTGGTGTGAACCGGTTCGAACCGGTCTGAATTAGTCTGAACTTGTTTGAACCGGTCTGAACATTCTGATTAAGTTTAAACTGGTTTCAACCATTTTGTATAATGGAGGGTGAAACAAAATGGCTACCCTCAATTTAGCACTCTCATCAAGATGGCGTCGGTTTCATTCCTTCAATATGAACCGGTCTGAACCATTTTGAAATGATTTGAACAGGTCTGAATTTGTCTGGAACCGGTTTAAACTGGTTTGAAATGGTCTGAATTGTTCTGAAATCGGTTTGAACTTGGTTTGAACCGTCTGAACTGGTCGGAACTGGTTTGAACCGGTCTGAACAAGTATGAACCAGTTTAAACAGGATTGAAATGGTCTGAACTGGTTTGAACCAGTTTTACCTGGATTGAACCAGTCTGAACTGATTTGAACTGGTTGCAACCGGTCTGAACCGGTTTAAACTGGTTTGAACCGGTCTGAACAGGTTTGAACCAGTTTGAACTGGATTGAACCTGTCTGAATAATGACAAGTGAAACAAAATGGCTACCCTCCATTTAGCACACTCATTAAGATGGTGTCGGTTTGGTTTCTTCATTTTGAACTGGTCTGAACCCGTCTGAACCGCTTTCAACTAGTTTGGTCCGGTCTGAACCAGTCTGAACAGGTTTGAACTGGTTTCAAACGCTTTGAATAATGGAGGGTTAAATAAAATGGCTACCTTTAATTTAGCACTCTCATCAACATGGTGTCGGATTGAGTCCTTCATTTTGAACTAGTCTGAACCGGTCTGAACCGATTTGAACTAGTTTGAAATGGTCTGAACCAGTGAGAACTGGTTTGAACTGGTCAGAATTGGTTTGAACTGGTGTGAATTGATCTGAGCCAAATTAAAAAAGATTGAACTGGTTTCAACCGGTCTGAATCTGTTTGAACTGATTTGACCAGTCTGAACTGGTTAGAACAGGTTTGAACCAGTCTAAACCACTCTGATCTGGTATGAACCGGTTTGAACTTGATTCAACTAGTCTGAATGATGACGGGTGAAAGAAAATGGCTAACTTCAATTTTGCACACTCATCAAGATGATGTCAGTCTGTTTCCTTCATTTGAAACTGGTCTGAACCAGTCTGAATCGATTTCAACCAGATTGAACTGGTCTGAACCAGTCAAAACCGGTATTGACCAGTTTGAACTGGTGTGAACCAGTCTTAACTGGTTTCAACTGGTATGTATAATGGAGGGTGAAACAAAATGGCTACCTTCAATTTAGAACTCTCATCAAGATGGCGTCAGTTTGGTTCCTTCATTGTGAACCGGTCTGAACCAATTTGAACTAGTTTTAAACGGTCTGATCCAGTCAGAATCGGTTTCAACTGGTCTGAACTGGTTAAAACCGGTTTGAACTTTATTGAACCGGTCTGAACCAGCCTGAACCTGTTTGAACTGTTTTGAACTGGCCTCAACCGGTCTGAACTGGTTTCTTCTGGTTTGAAACGTTCTAAATTGGTCTGAAACCGGTTTGAACTGGTTTGAACCTGTTTCAACCAGTTTCATTCCGTTTGAACTGGTTTCAACCGGTATGCATAATGGAGGGTGAAACAAAATGGCTACCTTCAATTTAGCACTCTCATCAAGATGGCATGGGTTTGGTTCCTTCATTTTAAACCGGTGTGAACCGGTCAGAACAGGTCTGAACGTATTTCAACTAGTTAGAACCAGTCTGAGCCAGTCTTCACTGGTTTGAACTGGTTTGAAATGGTGTGAATTGGTGTGAACCGGTTTGACCAGGTCTGAACCACTCTGAACTGGTTTGAAGCGGTCTGAACTGTCTGATTAAGTTTAAACTGGTTTCAACCAGTATGTATAATGGAGGGTGAAACAAAATGGCTACCCTCAATTTAG